>JASDQU010688090.1:26145-37490 GCA_032191745.1 Picea mariana
TTTATATTTTTATTTTTATTTTGAAATGAGATGAAAACTGACAAAATAATTTAATTAATTAAACCTACCAAATGATTTTGTGAAAATGATTGCTAATGAGCAAAAGACGAAAACATAATCATAATTTAAATGAAAGTAAACAGTTGATAAAAATTATTTTTTTCGTTTAAATTAAAATTTCTATGTTCGTATCTCCCTCATTCAAATTTGATAAAATGTGAACAAATGTCATAGAAAAGATGTGTCGCAATAAACTCTCTTCCTGTAAAATCATTGTTATTAATCCATGTATTCAACCAAGCCATTCTCATAGCAGATAAATTTAATAAGGAAGAGGTAATAACAAACTCCCAAATTATGAAGCTCATCCATCAACATCAAAAATTTGTAGAAAGAAAAATGAAATGGAATTTGAATTTCATGAAATTCAAACCAAACAAAAGAATATAAACTCAAACCAACCTCGAAACAAAGCAAACCAATACCAATCCAATCAAGTCAAAGAAAAAAGAAAAAAAACGAAGAATCCAAGTAAAATTTCGAGGGACCCTAGATTTTGATTAAAAATAAAGAAGGGGGTTGTTGGGGCCTAGCAAATGTAGACTCACTGGGAGAAGCAGTTATCTCTGATCTGGTAAGCTTTCATCTCAGGAAGAAAAGAATAAGACTTGAAAAAGGATTTAAGCTACCTGAAATAAATTCACTTTTAGACCATATAGTATTAAGATAAGCTCAATGTTATAACCAGACAATATAATTTTCTTCGTAGGGGATTATAACCTAAAATAATGTCTTAATCAAAGAGTCATGATGTTTATAAAAGGACTTCAATACCGTTGACATAGCCACTGCTGCCTGTAGGCGTCCATAGCCTCGGTAGGGATGTCATTTAACCCACTCAAATGCTTTAATCTCATCCAATAGTTGTATCCACATGATGTATACTTCCATAAAAGTTAATTTAAAAGCGTATACCTGCTACCTCTCGATCCGACATTGCTTCGCTGCCAGCAGGCCTATTCAGTTCCCCAACGAAGTTGTCTTGGTATCATGTGTGCATTTACCTACTGCCAACGAGCCTGTTCAGTACCCCGACGGGTTTACACACACTTCCCACACTTAAGTGCTTTCAACCCTCTTATGTCACTTTTAAATAATAATACAATTATAGATTTATTGATGATAAAGAGAGACGAATGACACTGCAGGTTAATTGCAATACATGTGAGTATTTGATCATATTATTTATTTTCTTTCAAAACTGGAAGTTTTATCATGGCTTAGAAATTTTAGATTTCATTTAAGAAATCATCTAGAGAATGGGGAAGCACTTAAAAGTGATTCCTTAAGAATATGGACGACGTAAAAAGTTTTAAATATCATCGTAATTCTCAAAGATTTAAACCATATCTCTGGTGTAATACTCTGGCAAAGAAAATTTGAGGACAAAACGAAAGTGACAATTGACTTAAAAATCAATTGTCTGAGTTATATCTTAATATCAGGACCTCTTTGAACTATTTCAAATTGCTTGAAAAACACAAGTCTTAAAATGAATGCTTCCTTCGACAATCACTCTTTGATCAGAAATATATTGATTCAAAAAGACAGACAAGAAGAAAATTAATTCAAAGCAATCAAAGAAAACAAAAAACACACAACAAACCAAATCAAATTTTATTAATTGGATTCAAAATCAGAAGTACATAAAAAAATCAAAACAACAAAAGCAAACTTCAAAAAAAATAATTTGACCAAAAACAAAACCAGGCCAACCTCTCATAGAGAATGAGAATCAAAAGGAAGAACAACAAATTTCATAGTTTTGCGTATAGGAAGATTCTTTTCTTAAGATAGTGATGCATGATACATCAGTTTGACCAAGCTTATTATTAAAAGTCCCAGAAAAATCCTAAACCAAGATGAGTGCAATTACGTGCAATAGTAAGCTATGTTTGTAAGGGTAAAACTAAGATCAAATCCATAATCTCTTTATTAATGATTCATAATATCTAAAATCATTACATGATGCTGCCAAGTTTTGAAAAAGAAACATTTAATCAAGACAACTACGAAAAGAAAAAAGAGAGGAATTGAAAGAAGACTTCCCTAACAACATTCAAACGATGGTTCTCTTTGCATAACCGCATGCCTTCATAACTGCATTATTCAAAAGAAAAAGAAAGAAAAACCCAAAAGGACTCTATTCCTAAACCTACTCTAACTTCTACATAGATCAAAATGCTAAGTAAAATCATATTTCCAGTGCAGCCACAAGAACATCTTCAATCTTGCAAGGCATAGAAATTCGAAAATCAGAATAAAAGAATGTAGTATTTGTAGATACGAAAGAAATATGTTGTTCTTACCTTCTATATATTCATTTAAAAACAGAGCAATCATGACCTTACCATTCTTTTGAAACTTCTTGATGTATGAATTCTCCAGCCATTCTGCAATCTTATCATGATATGGGTCATAATGGCATGGAAGAATGTAAGTAAGTTTGGAAAAATTGTCAATATTATGGAGACCTGACAAAACCATCAGCCAAGGCTGAAGTGCCCCATCCTCCTGACATTTCTCCGAGTGTTCATAAATTTATTCACATGGAGGATCTAAAAAAATCATGTCATGCTTACTTCCTAGATATTCAAGTAGAAACAAAGCAAGCACAACTTTATCTTTATTATGAAATTTTTTTAGATACGAATCTTCAAGCCATTCTAAGATCCTATCATAAAAATTAGGATGCAACTATGACTATGCTGAAATGGACATATCAATTGGAAACACATCATAAGAGGATTCATGACATCAATTAGATTATTGGTTTGAACACTTCCTTTGATGAGATGGATTGTTTCAAAATACGAAGCATAATTATTAAAATTTGAACTAACCAAAGAATGAATATACAATGTAGAATATTTGATCTTCATAAGAATGAGTGCATTATCTTTTTCAAACATAAATCGTGTAAAATCATCTTGCAACATGTCTTTTTTCTATGTGAGTGATGAAAGTGAAAGAGCGTCAAATCCGACTTCATAAATGTTATGTTCGAAATTAATTTCACCAAATCTTGGCATATTGAAAAGATCTGATTGCCATGGAAAAGAGTAAGATATTGTGGTTAAAGTATCATGTTGATGCAGGAGCATCGCTCACTCATCAAGCGAGCCAGCACATTTAGAGAAAGGGCAGCTGGACAGCACCAGCACACATTTTGAAATACTGGAAGTTGTTGCGCCGCTCTTTAATAAAGGCATTCATAAAGAAGCGCACTTGTATTGTAAAGGGGACCTTGAGCCTTTAAGCTCTCGTCCTTAGTAGATAGGAAGGCATTTAATAGTTTTAATGCTGGTAGATAGGAATTTAATCCTAGATTTGATAGTTTAGGTTTTCGAGAGGGAAAACGGATATAGACACCCTCCTTTGTACATTGAAAAAGAATTTTTCAGATTATCATTCATTCAGGAGCAAGAAGAAGAGAGAGCAGAACAGAGAATTGTATGAAGAACACCCATGTACAGAGATTGAATTAATAGGAGAAAGCTTTGATTCAATTCCATGGTTATGTGTTATTTCTCTGTGAGTTGATGTTATGCTCATGAGTATTTGCTTCTTGTTATGCACTTGCTTTTATATGTTGTGTATGTGATTTCATGGTTGATATGAAATCTGAAAGGAGGAATGAATGAGGTTCAATTGTTTCTCTAAGTGAGCCAGAGAATTCCTGCAAGGAATGCAGTTGAATTTGTCTGCAAGGAGTGCGTGACTGCAGGGTTTACTTAGAGATAGCTTTTGTTCTCATCTCAGAAGTGAATATTTGGCACTGGAGCCGTGCAAGGCGTGCGCAGGCTGGATGAAGACTCGGGGTTGCGATTCTGAGAAAAGGGAATTAGGACTGCTGTTGCAGGTGAGTGCGCAGAGTCGAGGAAGCTTCAACACTTAGTCGTGTTCGAAGATCTGCCGCAGGGAGTGCATGCAACAAGTCCTCATAAAGACTTGTGAAGCAAGGAAAAGCTCAGGAGGAATAGGCCTACAGATCGTTGGAGGAGAATTGCAGGAGTGTTGTGGAAAGCCTGAGAGAAGCTCCACAGGTTGGCGAATGGTTGAACAAGTTTTCTCCGAGGGAGCGGTTGATTCATTTCGCGGAAAATAGCAACGGAAGGATGGACGGTTGAAATCTCCTGGAGAGATTTCACGAGAAGCCGAGCACTGTTAGATCTTGTAAAGGTATACAGAGATTACCGTGCAAGTATTAGGAGCTCTAAGCTCAGGAGGAAGTAGCGTCGTCGATTTGGGTTCATAGGGATCATCAGATCTACGCGTGCTATCGCATATCAGCATATCGCGAGTTGGAGCACCAAATTGGGGGAACAGAAGTGGCGATATCGCGATACGCGATATCCCGACAAAATCATAACCATTGATCATGGGGATGCATGTCAAGGAATCCCAAAGAATCGGGGTTCATAGGATCGGGGTTCTCGACGACAGAGAACACTCGCAGGGTGGATTCGCGATACGCGATATCCCGACAGTGACGTGGCATTGTGGGACCACGAGGGTTAGTGGAGTACAGGTGGCACTGTATCGAAGTTCGGGGAAAGGCAAGACCCGAGTTCATCAACGTCAGGACTCGCGAGCCTGTGAGTTCCGAAATCCGGATAGAAGGATAAAGGGTGGAGAATTCAAGTCCACATGGGTCTCGGAAAATCGGACCATCGGGGTTCGGAGTTTGGCAATTCAAATTGTCGACGTCGCGAGTAGCGATTTCCCGACAGGGAGAAGTTCCGATAGCAGAGGGGGGGGTTAACGCTGACTCGCATCGAACTTCAAGGAATCATGAGGTGAGAAACACGCGACCATAGGATTCGTGAAATCGCGAAGTCCGATTTCCCGAATGTGAAGGGAGGTTAAAAAGGAGTTGTTGTGGTGAAGAATTCCCGACAGGGAATTAGAGGAGCATTGTCGCTCTTCGGGCCAAGGTCAGAGAAGGTCCTGGTGATCGCGATCGTTCTCCGAGGAGTGGGGAAGGTTGCACCACATGTCCACCAGAATCTAAGAAGAGATCGAGATATAAAGAGTAAAAGGAATAAAAAATGAGCACATGAAAATAATCTCTTGAGCTATGATATTTAACAATGGTATTCTCAAGACATTCCTCTTCACTTTCCTTAAAATTTTCACTCTGTTTTGGTGATAAATCCTTCAACATAATATGATCATCTAAATTTTCCTCATGTATGATAGACAATTCAAAACTTTCATGACAAACATCTAATCTTTCTTGTGAATAAGGTATGATTTGTGGATGAAGGTTTAAGGTTTCTTCATCAAATTGCAGATTTACATCTCTAATCAGTTTCATAGGAATGTTAGAATGCTTAAGATCATTTTCATCACCTAAGTGTCCTTCAATAATTGCATTTAAGTACTGATTAGAGCAAGAGTTAGAAGAATATGGACATTCACCTTGACCCGACATAAAATTTTCTTCTGCGATGGTCGAGGACTGAATATACAATGATTCATAGGAAAAACTAGTTTGATTGTCAGTAAGAACCTTTTCAATAGATTCTACCTCCCTTGCTTGTTCAAAATTTTCGGATGGATTCCTCTCATACTGTAAACAAAATTCTTCTCGCAATTGAGTGATAGGATTTGTAACTAATTCATCATTCACAATTGAATATGACTAGATGAAAGGGGCATAAGCATCACAGAGGAGATTTAGTACAAATGACATGTCATCAAGATTAAATTTACAGAGAACATGATGGATTCTTGTTGAAAAGCCTTCTGGAGATGAATCATCATTGATTAATAGAGTTTGAAATTCTTCACATATTCGATTGTAATCATATATTTCAAAAGCATCTAAAAATTCCTCTACAAATTGAAACCAATCAATAATGTGATATGATGGAAAAGACTCAAACCAATGTTTAATCTGATCTCTAAAAGTAAAAGCGAACAATCTACATAAAACCTTTAAATCAGAAATATCATGCTTGATGCATTTACACCAAAACTTGTTAATATGGTCTTTTGTAGATACAACCCCCCCACCATCAAAGGTGAGTTTGGACAAGCAAGAGACTGTCTCGTTGGGAATATCAGGTAATGAGAAGTGGAAATCATGTTCCAATATAGTGATTTGGGGAGCCATGGAGAATTAAATACATTCAAAACAAAGACTCCTACAAGGTCAGCTTGTCAATCTGACCTGCCTTCTAGTGCATTTCAAGATGACATAGAAGAAGAATTTATAAATCTGGAATTATGACAAGTTGAGGGGCAAAAAATTTAATAATTAAATTTACCTCGGCCCTCCTTCTAGTGCCATTTGTTGATGGGAGTTTATGACACACCGTCAATAGGAAGGGAAGATCTGGTCCGAGGTTGTCTACTTAACCCAAGTCATTTGGTATAATCTACCTTGATGGGTTTTTTGGCTTGTTTAGCCAACTAAGATCCTAAAACAATTTAAAAGGTGTGAACTAACTAAAGATACTACTCTAACAATCAACACTTTAATTACAAATTCTTAACTAATAGTGTTTATGTACAATGGTTATATACAGTTTACAAGGTTTGAGCATAGCCTTGTGAAAATAATTGTTTTAAGATAATAGATCTAAACAAAGATGAAGAATATAAACAAAATTATTCTAATACTCTAAATACCAAATTAATAAACAATGAATGAATATGATTGTTAATGGTATAATGAAAATAAACAAAGTATTTAACGTTTAGATGATGCAATCACTATTCATTCATAAATTAACAAATTAAATAAATAATACACTAACTAACCTCTCGTTGATCAGCAGTGCTAAGCCAAATTCATCTCTCTGTATTTGTATGAGCTCCTCTTAACCCATGTCAAGTGTAAACCTATGACAAAGGCAAACATAATACCTATTGAAGATCTTCAACTCAAAGAAGTCTTTTAAATTCCGAAACGAGTTTATGATGACAGAAAGACAAACGATTATATATCATGTGACTTTAGAATGTCCAAATAACTAAAAATGAAAGAAATTCCAATCCTCAATAAATGGTGTTACCAGCTATCTAGTATCATATGTAAACTCAAAATACTTTAATAGATGATCAGCCATAGATATTAAAAGAACCAAAATATAATGAACCATATAAATGCAAACATAACATGAAAAATTATATGCACAACAGTCTAAAGCTAGTTCAATACAAATAAAGTTTCATATTCAGAAATTATATGAGAAACAATATTAACATTGCATAGTCTACAAAAGGACAAAAGCCAAAGAGTAAATTGTATCCCATATAGTTTCATTATAATAAGTACATCATAAGGTCCAAAAGGAATTTTTGGGATAATAAACTCTTAAATATTGAAAAAATTAATACATAAATGATAGTAATTAACGATGTATTGATAAAACAGACTAAAGCTAATTTAAATCAATGCATAATCAATTACTCAAAAAATATGAAGATATTATAATGAAAACAAAACCATTTTACTCACAGGACAAAAGCCATTAAGCAACCTGGAATTTCATATTCTTCTTCGAAAGTACTTGTCCATTCTCCCAAAGATTCCAACCATCCCTTACTCCATTTGAAAAAAAAAAAGTTTACAAAAGAAATAATATACAAAAAAGAAAGAAATCCTCCTCTCAATTTCCTTGGATCTCCCTGGTTCTGAACTTTCTCATATATTTATACAATGAATGAACAATCTGGGCCTCACTAATAATTTCCGCCACCTAAAATTTGTCTCATAATGAGACACAAATATCTCTCAAATCATGCATTTGTTTGGGAAAAATCTCGCGTGTAAGCTAAATGTGTCCATTCTGCAGATGGATTTTCAACTGTGTCTTCAGATTCCTTACGGTTTGGCTGAAACAAGTCCCGCAAAAACGTTTGTATGTTCTTGAAAACATTTCCAAATCTTATATGTTTTTGCTCATAAATTATTTGTAGCAATCCAATATTATTTTGGATCAATTATCTTGAACATATTTAGATAATAAAATCAAGCCATGATCAGATCTGTACCAAATAACTGATAATAGAAACTTGTGAAACAAAAAGAAACCAAATTAGTAACCTAAAAATTGTGAATAAAACAAAATCTAGAACAATAAAATTTAAATGAATTTAAACTAACTATAAGTTCTAAACAAATATTGTTTATATTTTTCATTCAAATATGATCTTAAAATTTTAGAAGCTTCAAGTTGATGGAGAGGAGAAAAATATTAATTTTGTGTTTTCAAAAAATCAAACAAATGATAGATAATTCTTTTTTTTATATTTATATTTTTATTTGAAATGAGATGAAAACTGACAAAATAATTTAATTAATTAAACCTACCAAATGATTTTGTGAAAATGATTGCTAATGAGCAAAAGACGACAACATAATCATAATTTAAACGAAATTAAACAGTTGATAAAAATTAATGTTTTCGTTTAAATTAAAATTTCTATGTTCATCTCTTCCTCATTCAAATTTGATCAAATGTGAAAAAATGTCATAGAAAGATGTGTCGCAATAAACGTTATTCCTGTAAAATCATTGTTATTAATCCAGGTCTTCAACCAAGGCATTCTCATAGTAGATAAATTTAATAAGGAAGAGGTAATAACAAACTCCCAAATTATGAAGCGCGTCCATCAACATCAAAACTCTGTAGAAAGAAAATGAAATGGCATTTGAATTTCATGAAATTCAAACCAAAAAAAATAATATAAACTCAAACCAACCTCAAAACAAAGCAAACCAATACCAATCCAATCAAGTCAAAGAAAAAAAAAAACAAATAATCCAAGTAAAATTTCGAGGGACCCTAGATTTTGATTAAAAATAAAGAAGGGGGTTGTTGGGGCCCAACAAGTACGTAAGAAGAAAGACGAGGTCTAGTTATCCCATGCCAATCGAAAAGAATGGTCTGACTACTTGGAGGGGGTTACACAGTAGAAGGAGAAATGCCCCCTTGTACGAAATAATCGAGATTAACAAGAAAAACATGAGTGGTATCCACTTCACTCTCTAACGGGGGAGTGTTATAGTCCAAAAATTCCCTACCTATGTATACATGGCATTGGCCTTTCCACTTACATATTTTGCCAAAATATTGTTGAGGCTTCCTCTTAAAAAACCATTTTTTTTTAAATGTACGTGCCCTGCTAAACTGATAGCCCGCATACACACGTGTGTTGCATACTATATAGCTCGCATACATACGCGAGCTTCATTCTAGACAACCCACATTTACATCCAAAAATTGCAAAAAATATAAAATTGTAAGGAATTCAGCGAAGTTTACAGGCTATTGAAGGTTTCCCAACCATTTTACCAATTGTAGCTCGTCCTCAAATCGAATAACCATATTTTTGTCATATAAAAAGAGGTCTTGGGGTCTCATTTCAATACCAAGAAAGAGAATAAGTAAACTCTGCCAATATCCCTTCCCCTTTGTAGCCCAAGTTTTGCATCCTATTATGAGTTTTGGCCTCAACATTCCCCTCAAGACCTTGTTGATGTTTGGACAACATCGGGAAGACATTTTTTTAGAATAATAATTAATAATATAATTATTGATTATTAAATATCATATGGGTGGAATCACGAAGGTGGGTTACACTTTCGTGACAATCTGGTCTCCAAAATTTCGAAAAACCTTTTTTCGGCCGAACTAAAAATAGTTTTTGGCCGAAAGATATTATTTTCAGCCGAACTATTTTTCGGTCGAAAAAATAAACGTCAAATCAAACGGAGCAATAATCGTGCCCTCGATTTGCGTGTAGAAATTTGGTCGGTCGATATTTTCTTTCCGGCAATACGTTTTCGGCCGAAAGATAGTTCGGCCGAAACATTGTTCGGCCGAAATATAGTTCGGCCGAAATATAGTTCGACCGAAAGATGGTTTATATATTAGCCACACATCGAATTTAGAACGTTCAGAATATTTTGTTGGCGTATTCGTTGTCTCGCGAGAGCTCTGTGTCGTTGGTCATGGTTGCCGAGGTCGTGGTTGCCGAGGTCACAGGGGTTGTGGGCGTTGTGGGCACCGAGGTCGCAGGGGTCGTGGGCACCGAGATCGCATGGGTCGTGGAGAGGTCGAGATCGTCGGTTATAGGTAAGATATATATATGTGATTTGTAAATATTTATATCGACAATATTTATAGATATATTTATATTGACAATATTATTAAGAACAGTTTTGTAAATATTATTTTTTTGGTGTGTGCAATTGATTTCTTATTTTCTCCACAATTTATTCACAAATTTTTAAGAAGCATGGAATAATTTTCGCTGCACCATATTTACAATTTTTTAAGAAAAATAGAGGACAAATTCACTGTAGCATATCTGCAATTTTTTAAGGAGAACCGAAAACAATTTCTCTATCGTTTAGTCTCAAAATTTTAACAAGGAGAACCGAAAACAGAGAGCACTGTCTCTGTTGTTTAGTCTCAAGGAGAACCGAAAACAGAGAGCACTTTCTTAAACAGATCAGTAAATTTAAACGTAATATCTTAAACAGATTATACGATATTAACCCTTCTTCCTGTAGAGATTGAGTAAATTTAGAGAGATTGGACTAAAATGACTTTTTCTTAGCTAAAAGTTAATTTTTTTATGCGAGACTGGATATGGTGCTTCCGAACACTGCCTGCGACAGTCACAGTCGCTGTCGCGTTTTCTTCGCAGAGAAAATAACATGGAAGTTGGAACGGGCACTCCTTGCAATCTCTCAAACATCCCATAGAGTATTTTAAACAGGCCGCGATTATTTGCATTGCCTGAATTCTTCGTTTCAGGGCTCCGATGTACTCAATGGTGACCTCCAAGATTTCTTCTCTAATAATCTTCATAGCCATTACAAAATAAAAACACAAATTCATAAGTGCCGAGAAGCATGCACTGCACATTTAGATCTGAACTTTCATGATAACCTAGATATAATACACTTTAATTACCACCAAGCTGGGGAATAGTATTCAGCTTGGTAACAGAGTTATGCAGGATATGCTCACCTTGGCCTCATCAGGTAAAAGGGATCGCAGAGTTTCTAAACGCGCATTTACCTCCTCTTCCTGCCAATACATACAGTTATTGGAGTAGAAGCCCGCTAGTTTAAACACCTTATGAATGAAATGGAAAAGATAATATACATTTGCATAAAATGATGGCCCTAAAATTTATCAGATCAAAAAAGACAATCCTATAGTCTATGATGGCATTTTCAGAGTTCGTTTCAGTTTAGATCTAATCACACAGCTGAAACAAATAGGCTCCTTATGACATGGGATTAAAAAAACTAA
>JASDQU010688091.1:3612-21650 GCA_032191745.1 Picea mariana
AATTTAATTTCAGTATTTTAATTTTTCTTAGTTTTTAATTTATATAAAAAAAATTGAATTATATTTTTTTGTTAAATATTAAAAAACAGTGTTATTTAACTACAATTTTTTTCCATGTATTGAAGTAAAGGTAAACAATGTGTTAAGAATGGTGTTTTCCACTATATTTTAAAAGTATGGAACAATAAATTAATTAAGATGACACAATTATATGAAAAATCGTAACTTCAAAAAGTAAATGGTAAAAAATATTTTTAAGATTGAAAGAAGCATGGAAAAATGACTAAAAACACCATTGAATAAAAATAAATAAAAAATAAAAAATTGAAAATAAATGAAAAATAAGCATTTAAAAAAAAAAATGTGTAAACATTGTCGATTGAAAAATTTTAAATATCGAAAAACGACCTAAAACGGTAGAGGGGTGCTACCGGTAGCACCATTTTTAAAAACAGGGTAAAAAATTGGGCCCCCCAAAAAACGAGAACTCTGTAGAGTTCTCGTTAAGTTGGTAACTATGTTTTATCCTTACGAACAGGTATCCACCAAAAATGGTTGTCTGCAATGTTGGTTTCGCCTCCCGTTACACGCCTATTTGTTGAGAGATGCACGTAGCAAACGACTGTGTGATTCCCATGACTGTTATCAAAATGGTGATATGTTTCCCAAGGACGCATATCACTCAAAAACTGTCGTGAAGTACAACGTCGCCCGTTAAGATTTCTTTTCTTGTGCAAGGGTGAGAGACACAGACTTCTTGTTCAACTGCCCCATCTTCTCCGGGATACTTTGTGTGCCCTTCTCCTGCTAGCCTTTGTGCTTCCCACAGCTGGACAATAACGTTTTGAGCCTCCTTAAGCTGCCTTTTTAGCCACGTCACGTTCCCTCTGCGACTCTGTGCAACTGATGCCTCCGCGGTCTTTGTCGCTAGCTGTCATTTTAATTCCCTGTTTTCCTAATAAATCTCGGCAATAGCCAACTTTGCCTACTTCGTGTTTCCTCATTTGTCCCCGTGGCTTCCGCCTTCCCTATTCTAATCCCTCATTTTCGGCTTGATTTTCTGGAAAACTCTTGCTGAGTGACTTACCTGAGCAGTCTTTCAACTGCCAGTCCAACGCGCGGTCCTTCTGGGCTTAGAGCCTTCGTTACCTCCTCGTTCTTTCTCAGCCTGCCTCTTCTCTGAGGTAGCTGTTGTCTGGAGGAAAATGCTCCCGCTGTCTACCCCTTCTATACAAACTTCTATGTCCCGGTCATCTCACGTCTTAAAGTGGTCTCTTCTATAGGTGAAAAAATGGATCCTTCTAAGTTTCTGGGAATGGTTGTCGCAGGCGCAAAAGAATTCCAATCTCTCTGAGGTTTGGACCTCACAGTTCTGTTGCTCCATGCACCCTTTCCTGTACTCTGAGAAAACACCATGGCGCGACCAAGGTGTAATCTGCGCGCAATTTTTTTGAACAAATGTATCGAGGAACAGCTCTGAACCAATTGGATTGGCAAGAGGAAACTTCGACATGCAACTTAGGTCAGGTTCTACGACTGGAGAAACACGTCAAGCATATGATATTTATAGCGAATCGTCCCAGAGAGGAGAAACTGTTGGACATTAATGAATTTATGGCGATGAGAAGTTTCAAGTCGACCCTCAGATTTTTCATGGCAAATCCTCGCGTGTTGAATGCAGGTGATGCAATTTTCTATGTAGGCATAATACGAACGCTCCAATTCTTCATTCTTTCGGCATTCATAAAAACCGATAATAACTGTGGCACTTGCCGACACGACCTTTATTTAACCATTTGACTCGGCAGGGGTACGTAGAAGCTGGTTTCTTAATGGGATTCAACCCGTGGGAAAAGACAAACATGTACCACGTATACAGTTTTCGACTCTGACACCATTTCCCGTTTCCAAGGGCCAACCGACGATTTGTTGAATTCAACATCACGATATTACGTACCTCACTTCACATGTTTGGGCGCATGGATCACTACGTGACTCGGAATCGACTCTAAAAGGAAAGAAAGGTGGCATTGCTAACAGTACCAACATGGTATCATGTCTAATATTTTTCTTAACCTCTTTATACCAGTCATCGTCGCACTGTACAGTTAGAATATTTTCAAGAAGATTCATTTGGAGTGGTATCACCGAAAACACCTGTGGTCTCTAAATCAATGCTTCTGCCACTCTGTTCATTGTTCCTTTTATGTAGGTAATCTCAAAATCATACTCACTAAGAAGTTATGACCAACTCCTTTGTTGCGCGTTCAAGTCACTTTGCGTAAAAATGTGTTGCAACACACAGTGATCTATTTTCAGTTCGAATTTCCATCTAATCAGATAGTTCCTCCACACTCTTAGGGAATACACAATGGCCAACAACTCCAAATCGTTCGTCACATATTTCTCCTTATACTTTCTTAACTTCCTTGATATGTAAGCGATCACTCGACCTCCTTGCATCAATACTCTTCATAAGCCTTCCTTGGATGTGTCTGTGCATACCAAGAAGTCCTCATCCATATCAGGGACTTTTAGTATCGACACTATCATCAACGACTCCTTGATCCTTTGAAATGATTCTTCGCATTTCTCGGTCCATACAAACTTTTTGTTTTTTTTCTGCAATTCCATGATCGGATTTTCTATCTTTGAAAAAACTTCGACGAACCGTCGATAATATTCAGCTAATCCCATGAAGCTATGTACTTCTGACACGTTCGTCCATGTGGGCCATTCCATAATAGCCTCTACCTTTGATGGATCCACAAGGATTCCTTTGTCGAAGATAGCATGCCCTAAATAATGAATCCTCGATTGATAGAAAGAGCATTTTGATAGTTTCCTGTATAATTTGTTCTCTCGTAAACATTGTAGTACCAGGTGAAAATGTTTGTCATGTTCTTTCATCGTCCGAGAATATATCAAAATGTCTTGAATGAATACTTTAAAAAACTTGTCCAAGTATTCATGGAAGACCCCATTCATCAAGCTCATGAATATCCCTGGGGTGTTTATCAGTCCAAACGGTAAAATGGTAAACTCGTAATGTCCAAACCTTGTCTTGAATGTGATATTAGGAATGTCTTCCTCTTTGATCGACAACTGGTGATATCTTGATCTCAAGTCAATCTTCAAAATCACTGTCGTGCCTTTCATTTGATCAAACAAATTGTCTATTCTTGGCAACAGATATTGGTTCTTGATCTTTTTCTTGTTGAATTCACGATAGTCAATGCAGAGTCTCCATGAACCATCCTTCTTTTGTATGAAAATAATAGGCGCAGCCTAAGGTGACACACTTGGATGTATAAGTCCTAGGTCCAACAACTCTTTCAATTTCATTTTCAACTTCTGTAACTCATGGGTCGACATCCGATAAGGAGTTCTTGTTATCAGTTCAGTTCTAGGTTTTAATTCGATGGTAAATTCCAATTCCCTTTCAGGAGGAAAACCTGGTAACTCTTCTAGGAATATGTCTGCAAACTCTCATACTACTAGAAGGTTTTCTAATCCTTCTACCACACCCTTATCGTTCAGTGCTAGGATTTCATATATCTTGCATCCCTTGCGCATGCTCTTTCGTAGTTGTAGGGAAGAGATGAACATTAGGGAAACTCCCTGGTTTCTTCCTACAACCACTCATCTATGTCCCTCATCATCGGTCAAGCTTAATTGTTTCATCTTATAGTTGAGTATCACATCATGCGATTCCAACCAGTCCATACTGATCACGACTTCATAAGATCCTAATATCATGACGTACATGTTGGGATTTGTAACAAAATCTCTCAGGTTAAGGCTACAATCTATAACCTTTCCGCCAAGCTAAACTCGTCCTGTTCGATTGCCTTTACCTTAACTCTCTTTAGCCATGCACCAGAAATAAATCTCTTTGTAGCACATGGATCTATTTAAATACTAAAGGTTTGGTCAGTGATGGTACATGATGTCTTGAGAAAAGTAGACTGGTTCTCGGCCTGGTGGTTATTCACCACTGCATGAATGCGATGGGCCTTACCCAAATCTCCCACTGTAGTGTGTCCTACTGAAGCAAATGATTTGGCCCTCTCAACTAGACAATCACACTGGTAATGCGACTCTCCATATGTCCAACATCCTTTCTTCGGTCCAGTACTCTTGGTCCCCGAATTAGAAGCTGATGGCCCACCAGTCCGGAACTCTGGTATGTTTTGTTGAACAAGACTGAACTATTGTTGTTGCGAACAACACTATTGTTGGTGACGTGGTCCTCTGTAGGAACTCTGTTGTTGAGGTGTCGATCTATGCAGTGTCATGACCATGGATCCTCAATACCCTGATGGATATCTAGCAGGTGTCTAATGTCACTACGCACCAGAAGTCACCTATCACGTTGGTCTTGCAGGAGTCTTTCTCTAACCCCCGTTGATCAGATCTTCCTCAGCTATGAGGGCCTTCTGGAAAACATAGTGCAACATATGAGGCATTAGTATCCTCACTTTCATATGAATGTTGATGTTAACGCCGAACACAAACTTGTTGACCTTGAGCTTCTCAGTGTTCAGATGTGGATCATACCTAAGCAGATCCATGAAATGAGCCTCATAATCAGGCACTTTACAACCGCCCTATCGTAAGGCGTTGAATTCATTGAGTTGGTGCTCAATGAATTCCTCATGAAAATACCTCTCTTGGAACCGCTCCTCGAACAGTTCCCATGACACGTCTTTGATGGCCATGTTCACTTGTGGTAGGAGAGTCTTACACCATATAAGAGCGCTCCCCTTCAGCTGAAATACCACCATGAGGACCTTCATGTTGGAGGTGTAGTCACGAAGTGAAAATCACATCACCATGTTCTCCAACCATGCCTCGACGACATCGTCGTTCGTGGCACCCAATAACTCAAGAAATTTGACCTTCTAGAGTTCTTGGTGAACATTACCAATACCAGTTGGGGTGCGTTGTGGACCCTCAGGGGGTACAAGAGCCTTGGCCTCATCTCTATCCATATGGCTAATCAAGGCCTCTCACATCCTATGAAAGGACTTCATCAACCCAACCACATCCCCCACAACATTATGTTCATGTCCAATGACTTTTTCTTCTCCTTGGGGTTTAGACCCCTCTTGCATGGATGTTACTAGAAGTGTCACACCTCCTCCCCTAGTGCCAGGTCATCTACCTCTGTGGCTTCCTCTAACCATGATTACCTGCACAGACACCATTCAGTTTAATTAGTGATAACTTATTAATCAAGTGTTTATACAGTGGAAGGCGTAATGATCCCAAGTCACTAGGTTGAACTCGCTCTGATACCATATGTAACAACCCTTTGTTATGCCTACAAAAAGTGAAGCACAAAGGTAAAAAAAAAAATTGCATTAAGAAATTAACATCAACACGTTATCACAACAACGCCTAACCAACAACATCATAAGTAAAAGAAGTACCAGCTACTGATCATGGAAAACTAACAACACATTCAATGCATCAACGAAGGATAGTGACACATAGACATAAACAACGTAGCAAATCGACACATCATAATCATATTGAACAATTTACAACAATGTACAATCAGATAATGAATATAAATTGACTACCCACCCAGCCTACCCTACAAGGTTAGGACATCCAGGACACATAAGCAAAGCTCAAGCCCAGGTTCCAATTGATTTTAACCATTTAAGGTCTCAGGGTTGGCGATTGTTCTGAGGAACAAGGAGGTGTCTACATCCCACTAACGCAATCAATCCAAGCAACTAGTTAAATCAACAACATCAATGATCATTCATTTCATCAATCCATCAATCCTAAGCATCAATTAACCGTGGCGCAAGGGTAACCATCATCGTTATGAATCATACATCAACATTTAAATATTCATTGCGTGTGAGAGTAAACAATTCTAGAACATTCACATGTCAACTTAAGTAATGGCTCAAGATTAATTAGCAACTACTCACGACGCAAGAGTGATCAATGTTAAAAATTTAAGGTGCAAGAGAAATATTATGAAGAAATCACACGCCCACTTAAATTAAGGTGCACAAGTAAATGTTATTACTAAACTAATCATGCATCACCATTAGTAATGTGTGTGAGTAATCAAATCTAAATCATTGTACATCCATCATTATTCCAATGCGCAAGCAATCCAATTATTTAAGCACAACATAATCAAGGCGCAAGGATAATATTCATTAATTTTTTATGGCACCAAAATTAACTACATACATGTCCATCCACACATAGCTATATATCATGTCGTAAGTAATTATCAATTTAATTAAGGCACAGATGAAATAACCAATCAATCCATTCGGTATCAACATTAATTCAATGGCGCTAGATGACCCATTACTTAGTCATTTCACATCAACATTTTCATAGCGCAAGGAGTCCAACGTCTAAACAATCATTCTTTACATCATGTTTTTGTTGCACGCAAGAAGTCTAATGTCTAACAACAGACATTACAGTATAATTTCAGTGTGCACAATGAATTTATTTATTTAGCTAGTCATCCAACAAGTTTAATTTCATGGCGCAAGTATCTAAAAACTTAATCATTAATATCTAATGTGAAATTGTCCAAAAACATCTAAAAGTGATATATCTAGCTAGCATTAATGTTTACTTAGCAATGGCCAAATGAAGTAAATGTGGAGATATATTTTAATATCAACCTCCCATATGTATTTACACGTCATTCTCCTACACTTTCATATTATTCAATTAATCTAAGATAATGAATATTACTCTAAAATCATTTTTTTTCAAATTCTAAACAATGTAGAAATAACAATTAAAGAAAATCATAATGAACCCTTCCATTTATAATTATAGACTCTTAAATAATGTAATAATTGTTTGAATTTCCTCTATGTTCATAAATAATTATTTTTCAACCTTTTATATTATTAGTTGAATCTACGTAGAGATAATTGAGTGAAAAACACACTGATAATAAGGGAGAAACCGCAGAGTAAGGGAGAGAACTTCGTTGGGAATCTAAGGGGGGGGAACTCCAAGGAAGGAGAGGAGAAGCAAGATGAGTCTTTCAGGGAAACACAGAGAAAGCACCCAGAATTTCGTCGAACAAGAGTTCACAAATCGTTGTGTGGAAAAAGGTAAATTCGTTGGGATTTTAGGGACATTTCACTGTGTAAAAGGGTGCAAATTCATTGGGATTTGGAGGGACATTTCATTGTGTAAAGAGTGGAAATTTGTTGGGCTTTGGAGGGACATTCGTTGTGTAAAGAGTGCAAATTCACTGGGCTTTGGAGGGACATTTCATTGTGTAAAGAGTGAAAATTTGTTGGGATTTGGAGGGACATTTTGTTATGTAAAGAGAGATAAAATTCATTGAGTATGAATACAAATTCACAGTGTCGCAAAATTCGTTGATAAAGAGAAAAAAATATGTTGAGCATGAACACAAAATTCACTAGCTATTTTTCTCAATGTGGGGTGAATAAATCCATCAAGGGTTGCGGAGAAAACACTGTGGAATCACATACGTAACAATCAAATTGCTAGGCTAAAATCCAAGTTAGTTCACAGTACTAACAGTGGTAATTAATTCTGAGTGTGAGAAGTGAATGTTGGGCGAATTTGATGGCCAATACAGGAGGCTTCGGGTAAAACTCCAAGAGAAGGTCTGAAAAAATATCGTAGAGGGAAAGAT
This sequence comes from Picea mariana, assembly GCA_032191745.1. Lineage (NCBI taxonomy): Eukaryota > Viridiplantae > Streptophyta > Pinopsida > Pinales > Pinaceae > Picea > Picea mariana. The sequence goes on from JASDQU010688091.1 coordinate 11,288, forward strand.
CAAATGCTCGGTGATTTTGCATGTAAATTACAGAGGTAATAATTGAATAATAACCAAGAAAAAATGCAGAGATTGCATGAATAAATTGTTGAGGGTAGATTCAAAATCGTTGGGATAAATTTCATATAGAGTACAAGGCTAATAAGTGAATGAGTAACCAAGGAAAAATGCAGATCAATCCATTTGAATTCATATGCTTGGGTTAGCAACTTCACCAAAGAGTAATATTCAGACAGTGTTGGGTGCACATCAAAGGGAAAAAATTGTGGCCAGATCTCAACTAGAAGGGCGGGAATCAACATTCTAAACACAACTTTTCAAGATCATAAATAATTAAAAACCAAGAATTCATTCGGAATCAAACCTAGAAATTATAAAACAACAAGGGTTGTCTAATCCATCCTAAAATTTTCAACACACTAAGCAATCAAAGAAAACACGATTGAATGAATTAAATCCTAATTCAAATCTTGAATTTCAATCAATGTCATAGTAGTCGTTTGAGATGTACTTGATGATGTTCTTCGACAGCTGGTGTTTCCTCCTTACTCTTGCTTTCTAATCGTTTTGAGATGTACTTGATGATGTTCTTCGACAGCTGGTGTTTCCTCCTTACTCTTGCTTTCTAATCGTCGAGACTTCACCAGTACCTCCCAGCCAACGTTAGGGGTACTCTCCTACCCCTTTAGCCCCTCGATCTGCAAAGGGGCCACACACAAACACAACCAGAAAACTCTAGCTCCTAGCTCGCCTCGCAAGGTCGAGCTACCACTCTCTCTCTCAAGCTGGGTATCTCAACTGTCACAAGTAAAATCAGTCAAAGAAATTATGGCAGCATAACCTTATGCATACCAGTCATGATCCATTCCTCTTCTTAGCCATATATTTTATAGAATTTTTCTTAGTAACCACTTGCCATTGCATGTTTAATTCATTTTATTAAAAATTATTTAGGAATTACTCCCCCTGTACACTTGTCACTCGTTCACTTAGTTGCAACAATTAATTCACCATTTAATTTAATTAAATGTCAATTTCCCTCACCCATCCTAAAAGCGCTCTTAAAATTACTCATAGTTGTCCCTTTATTCCCTCTATTTCCTTTTTAATGATTAATGACTTTCTAAAACTTAGTTATGTTTAATTTAGGAAGTTTCTTTAGTTAGAGTAGACTAGATCCCTTCTATGCTTCCACATTCCTTTTTATATTTATTTCCTTTCTTATCTTAGTTCCAATTTGGTATTTTTTTGCACACATTTATATAATTAAATATTTATATATAAATTTTTACTCTTTCAATTCCTAACTCGATTTTTCTTCATCCCCCGCCATTTATTAAATTTATAATTTAATTTTTTTTTGTCTTCTCACCCACTTTAGACTTAGGCTCAAATTTTTAAACTAGGCTTAGAATTTTTAAGGAGATTTTATAATTAATAAAAATTACTCATTGAATAATTATTTTAAGTTCGATAATGTCAAAAAAAAAATTGTTTTCTAGGCACCTAGGTTCATTGAATCACCTTTATTAAAATCGTGATGTGTTCTTCAAGATGCACTCCATGATCCAAGGGTGCCACTCGACTTTATTCAAGTTTTATTTATGCGACGTGTCCTTCAAGACGCACTATGTGCTCCAAGGGTGCCATCGCCTTTAATTGGTTTTGGTAGTTGTCTAACCCTTGGAGTCAATACTGCATCAGGCAACCTTGTGAGAGACTAAGGGCCTCTAAGGTATAAGGACCCTGCCTTATTGCATGCCCCGTAGAATATTTGTGAGCGATTGTCTCAGTCTGCCCTCACAACATCATGGATCTCTGAAACTAGGTAATCGTTAACCTATAATTCGAGCCACGGCAAGAGTGCTAGTAGACTATGGCAGGGCTGTTGCCACACCTTTCCCTTAATATCTGGTTGTTGTGAATGGCCCCTTTAATCCTTATGTGAGTCTTATTATCAAGCAATCGTCAGCCTACACCCATCAACAAAACACTCTCAACGATCCATAAACAACATCATAATATGCCCGATCATATATCACATATGCATAAATAGAAATACCCAAACCATATACAGTCCATTCCCTAACTCGATCCGGATCGAAGGAGGTCCATTGATTCCATCGACATCCTCAATCTGTCAAGTGTCCTGCACACTCAGGAGAAACCTGTCAATAGCACTAGTCTATGTTGGGATATTTAGACACTTAGGAGTTAGTTAAGATCTACTTGGTCTAATGTGTCGTTAGGTAAAAGTGTGTTTCTTTAGTATGAATTATTATGCATTTGTAGTTAGGAAATCCAACAGTCATGATATGTTCCCGACATAGAGTGATATGACGGTTCATAATCTCCTCGATCTTAACAACCATTGATCTATGGCTTAACACCTGATTGGTCCATGATCTCTATTTAAAGAGCATGGAGGGTCATTTTCCGATGATCGATTGTGATAAAATATGTCGTAAAATCTCTCTGTAATCTTTTTCTTTACATTAATAAACTACTCCAAGTGGTCGTGTTGGCTGGGGCTGTGGATGTTTCCTCGTAGGGGTTTTACCATGTGAAAACAACGATGTGTTGATATTTGATCTGGTTATGTGAGTAGTTACTGAAGGTGTTCTTTCTCTATTGGAATACATGTGTTGTCAAACATGGTATCAGAGCCTGTTTGAAGACCCGCTCCTGTTGTAGATCGAGATCGTGAAGCCGAGATTCCTCATCTCCATTTTTTATCATTTTCATACATTTCTAGGATGAGAGGATTGTTCCATTGCGTTCGGAGCACTTGTTTCATTTAGGAACATTTTTCGTTTCACTTGAAAAGGTTTATGTTTGCCCAAGATACGGCCATTACAGTCAGATCTGGAGGTATAAAGCTTAAATACACATTTTTTAATTTTTTTGCAGGGTAGTATTTTGGTTTTATTTTGGTTTTGTATTATTTATTTCTGAGTTACTACGCTTTTAGATATGCATATGTTCTTTGCCCCGCGCCCTATGCGATCTTGAAAAATCAGAAACAAATAGGAAAATGTGCATTTTTCTTGTAAGCTAACCGAGATCTAACCCTTGTTGTCATCGAGAAGTGAATTTTTTTTTTCTTGTGTGAAAAGAGTTTTTTTTTAGCACACTCTATAAGGCTGTCTTCCACAACAACAACACCCCCAATCCTCCTTCTAAACATTAAAATATGTTTTGCTAGACCATTGTGTTAAAAGTTGTCTTATTAAGTAAGAGGTCTTGAGTTCAAGTCTCTATTTTGTTACTTTTTTTGAAAAAGTTCATGCTAAAATTGTAAAGTGTATTTCACTTAAAGTATAAAAGTGAACCACTATAAGTAGCTTTAATATTTTATTTTAGAGTTATTTATTTTTCATGCATCTTTTATGTTATAACGTAACTTCATTGTAAAAGTGATCCCCACTTCTCTTTATAAAAGTGGGTCACTTCATAAAGCAACTTACACTATCACGTGGGAATTTGGTTATCGTTTATGCCTTTTTTTAAAAGGGCATATCTCTCACATCCGAAGTCCATTTTCAGTGCTATTTTTTTTAAAACCACATAACGTTTTGAGCTCTTTCCATTCAGATCATCAGTTTCAGTTTTAAAATCTGTATTATCTGCATATTTAATATGGCTTCTACAAGTAATCTCTTACTTACCAACACCAACTACTTTCAATGGAAATCCCATATGGAGGATTTATTAAGAAGTAAAGGCTTGTACCAGATTACCTTGGGAAAGGAGAAAACACCCACTAATGTTGATAAGAAATCCAAATGGGATAATAGGAATGATGAAGCATGTGGATTAATCAGAATGTCCATCTCTCCTGATTTAAGGTTCCACCTTCAATCAATTGATAAACCCAAAGAAGATTGGGAAGAGATTGAATCTGTGTTTGGTAAACACAATATTATTCGAGCACAACAATTAGAAAATCAAGTACTAACTTTAATTCCAAATGATTTTTCTTTCATTGAAGACTATTTATCTAAGTTTAAAACACTCAGAACTTTATGTGAAGAATGTAAGATAAAGAAAGATGAAGATCGTTTCATCTATCTTATTTTTTCTAAGCTAGGTAGTGCATATTCTTTGTTTGTATCTACCTTTTATGCCATGCAAGAGGCTCTAGGGGCAACTTGTCAAAAACCCAATCTTGAGAGCTTTTGTGATGCTTTGATTAGAGAGCAAGATAAGCTAGTACAAATTGGAGTGATCAACACTGCAGGTACCTCCAACAAAGCCTTAGTTATCCATAAAAAAGATAAACCCAAGAATCCCAAGAAGCAACATCCTCGCCACAACAAAAAGAAATATAAGGGTCCCAAACCCACTCAGACAGCTTCCGCTCCTAATGGAGACAAAGGAGAAAAATATAAAAATAAGAATATTGACAGACATTGCAACTTTTGTGATAAAGATGGTCATGATGAGTCCAAATGTTTCAAGAAGATGACAGCTTTAGAAGAAGCAAAACATCGGTATTGATTATACTTCTACTTCTTCTTCTCATGGACATGCACTTTCTGTTTCTAGTTTCTCTTTCAATAAAACTTCTACTTCTACTTTTGATGAGTGGCTTATTGATTCAGGAGCATCTTATCATATGGATAAGGATGGAGACATATTTTCTACTCTAAATGAATGTAACACCAAGAAAATATTTGTTGGTGATGATAGATCTCTTAGTGTTGAAGGATCTGGAACAGTTCAAGTAGAAAATGGTAATTTCAATGATGTATTATGTGTTCCAAGTATTTCTTATAACCTTTTATTAGTATATCAAATCACTCATTCAGGTGAAGGTAAAACCGTAGAGTTTTCACCTCACCAAGTTGTAATCAAGGATCTAAAAGATCCTAAGCATGTTCTTACAACTGGAACTGTTGATGATATTACCAGGTTGTACAAGTTTGACAACTTTGGGTCATCATATTTTTCATCATTTTTTGTTGCTCATAGCGATGACTTGAGAAAACTTTGGCATGAGCGGTTTGGTCATCTAAACTATCGCTCATTGCAGCAACTATGTAATCAGCAGATGGTGATTGGTATTTCTCTTGTTTCATGTAGAGATGGTGTTTTTGTTGGTTGTGTTCTCGGAAAACATCATCGAGACAATTTTGAAAAATGTGCCTCTTGGCACACCTCGGGTCCTTTGCAGATTTTTCACAGTGATTTGTGTGGTCCACTTTATTCTCCTTCTTTTTCTGAGTGCAAGTATTTCTTAACTTTCATTGATGATTTTTCCATACGTACTTGGTTTTACTTCTTAAAACTTAAGAGAAAAAATTTTGACAAGTTTTTGGCCTACAAGGCCCTTGTAGAAAAGCGATTTGGACATCAAATTCAAAGGTTAAGAACAGATAATGGAGGCAAATATGTGAACAATAATTTACAAGTTACTGCACTACACAGGGAATCCAAATGCAACACACTATTCCATATACACCACAACAAAATGGTGTTGCTGAGAGAAAGAACCGCACATTAAAAGAAATGGCTAATTGTATGATCCAATCTAAGGGATTAAGTCTAAAGTATTGGGAGGAAGCCATCAACTGTGAAAATTACATATTAAATCGCACTCCCATAAAGGCTCTTAAAAATATAACACCGGAAGAAGCTTGGACTAAAATTAAACCAGATGTAAGTCACTTCCGTGTATTTGGCAGTATACCATGGGCTCACATTCCTGATGAGAAAAGGAAATCATCGCAGCCTAAAAGTGAGAAGTGTATATTTGTTGGTTATTCTGAAGATGTCAAAGGTTACAGACTTCTTCAACCACATTGTAATGAAATTATTATTAGAAGAGATGTTAAATTTAATGAAAATATCTTGGCCTGTGAGCCTAATTTGAAATTTGTGCCTTCTTTGTCCTACGAGCCTAATTTGGCAGTTGTGCCTTCTTCAGCCTACGATCCATCTTCGACATTTGTGCCTTCTTCTTTTTTGGTTTCTTCTTCAGATGATGACAGTGAGGATGAAAATCCACCTCCGCCTACTCACCTTCCTCCAGATTATTTCTTTGAAATTGAATCAACACCAGCTCCACTGCTTCCTATATGAGTCTATTCAACACGAGAAGTAGTTGGTGATCTTGTCAGTGATCCTTCAGATCAGCATCGAACACGTTCACAGTTCCAATGAGCCTCTTCTCTTTTGTCTCAAGTTTCATAAACTCATGATCCAGAGACATTTGCAGAAGCTTCAAGTCATCCAAATTGGGATACAACAATGAATATAGAGTATCATTCTTTAATGGAAAATGATGATTTGGATATTTTACCTCTTCCAAAAGGAAGAAAACTTGTCAAATGTAAATGGGTCTACAGAACTAAGTATGCATCAGATGGAAGTGTTGAAAGACACAAGGCTCAGTTAGTTGCCAAAGGATTTTCCCAAGTTGAAGGAATTTACTATAATGAAACCTTTGCCCCTGTAGCCAAAATGAATTCCATTCGCCTTGTTCTTGCCCTTGTTGCCTCACATAAATGGGAGGTCCATCAGATGGATGTTAAATATGCCTTCTTGCACGGAGATTTACAAGAATAAATATACATGGAAAAACCTCCTGGCTATGTCCAGAATGAATCTAGCCTTGTTTATCATCTTAAGAAATCTCTTTATGGTCTCAGGAAAGCTCTTCGAGATTGGTATGAAAAAATGGATAACTTTCTTATTTCCACTAGATTCTCTAGATGTCATTTTGATCCTAATGTCTATACCAAGAAAGTAGGAAGCCATCTCATAATCCTTGTCATTTATGTTGATGACCTTATCCTTATTGGTAGTGACTCAAAACTTTTAAACCATGTGAAAACCATCCTTAAGAAGAAATTTGAAATGACAAACTTAGGATTTTTGAACTATTTCCTTGGCCTCCAAGTTTTGCAAACCAATGAAGGGATTTTTCTTTCCCAGTCTAAGTATGTTTGTGACCTTCTTCGTCGCTTTCACATGGACGATTGTAAACCAACCCCTTCTCCCTTTTAGTCTGGAGTCAAGCTTACTTCCACCTTTACTTCTCTTGAAGTTGATGCCACCCTATACCGTAAGTTAGTTGGTAGCCGCTTATACTTGAATCATACTCGTCCTGATATTTCCTTTGATGTTGGTCTTGTTGCCCGGTATATGAAAACACCCCATGAAATCCATTAGAAACAAGATAAAAGGATACTTCGCTATGTTCATGGTACAGTTCAGTTCGGGATACATTACAGTTCAGAGGGGACTCCTTTATTGGTTGGTTTCACTGATTTAGATCGGGTCGGCAACCTTGATGATCGAAAGTCTATTGCAGATTATGTTTTCAGCCTTGGTTCATGACCTGTCACTTGGGCCTGTAAGAAACAATAGGCTATTGCACTCTCTTCAGTAGAAGTAGAGTACTGAGCAGTGGTAAATGCAAGTCAGGAAGCCTTGTGGCTTCGACAGATCCTTTCAGAGTTTGGATTCTAGAAGCAGCATCCGACCATCCTTTGGTGTGACAATCAGAGTTCCATCAAGATCACCAAAAACCAAGTTCAACATCGACGTAGCAAACACATTGAGCTACACATGCACTTCATCAGAAATCTCATTCATGATCAAGTTATTGAAGTGCTCTTTTTCCCTATAGAAGATCAATTTGCATACATTTTCACAAAGTATCTTACAGAAGCGAAGTTTTCCAAACTTTGATCTATGTTAGGAGTTCAAGAAGTTTTCATTAAGGGGGGATAGGCTCTAATGCCTCATTCCTTCTCCTATTGTGTCACTATTTTAAATCCTTCAATCCTATCCCAAGTTGTTCTTAAGGGGGGATGTTAGGATATTTAGACACTTAGGAGTTAGTTAAGATCTACTTGGTCTAATGTGTCGTTAGGTGAAAGTGTATTTCCTAGTGTGTTTCTTTAGTATGCATTTGTATGCATTTTCAATTAGGAAATCTGACGGTCACGATATGTTCCCGACATAGAGTGATCTGATGGTTCATACTCTCCTTGATCTTAATGGCCATTGATCCATGGATTAACACCTGATTAGTCCATCATCTCTGTTTAAAGAGCATGGAGGTTCATTTGTTGATGATCAATTCTGAGAAACTCTCTTGTAAAATCTCTCTACAATCTTTTTCTTTGCATTAATAAACTTCTCCAAGTGGCCACATTGGCTGGGGTCGTGGATGTTTCCCCGTAGGGGTTTTACCACATGAAAACATCAGTGTGTTGATCTTTGATCTGGTTATGTGAGTGGTTACTGAAGGTGTTCGTCCTCTGTTGGAATACCTATGTTGTCAAATAGTCTATACATAGATATCAAATAACATAACATCATAATCCAACAACATCATCATCAGAATCCATAAGAGAAGCAAACAACCATATACAAAATAGGATCAATTGCATGCAAGTGTCCTAAGATAATAAGTCAAATCATGTGCGCGCAAGAGAGGGATGTTATAATGATTATGAGAATTTGTCGACAACCATCCCTCCTCCAACTTTCTACTCAATGAAGGACGATTTGGAAGAGGGATGGTGGTGGATAAATTCTCGTAATCATGCTCATCCCATAAAACCAAAGTGCGTACACACATACATATACACACACACATATGATAGTGATGTTTTAGAACAAAACTATTACGCAAATAGAGGGGTATATGTCTATGGGGTGGGTGTGATTATGGAAATTTCCCCACCATCTTCCCTCCAACCCACCACTCACTGAACGACGAGTTGGTGAAGGGACTATGGTGGGATGATTCTTAAAATCACGTCCACCCCATATACCCCTTTGTAATAGTTTTGTTCACATATATATAAACTTTGGTTTTACATGTTTTTTAAATGTATTTTTTTGTACGCTAGTATATATATATATATATATATTATAAAAAAAAAATTACATCCACAACCCCATGTGGCATGCCATTAAGGAAACCAAATCACAGGGTGTTAAAAAGTATAGCCACAGTCTGTTCATCAGTATCAATTTTTTTGTTAGTTCCTATCTCTAACATTTGTATCAGCCTATACAATATATATACTAGAACATATGATATCTGAGAGATGAAGCAACCTAAAAACATCTTAATTTCAATAAGTGAGAGAACATGGTAAACTCATCCATACATGCCTAAAGGTGTGCAGTCTAGAGGGGCCTTTAGTTGGGCATTATCTGTAATGAACCAAATGCTCAAAATATCATAAAATAATAGAAGTATGCACCATGTACATAATGTGAGAGTGGAGCACAACTCTAATATAGATAAGTTACGCAATAAATCCTTAAATAATAGGGTAACCCCCTCCAAATAACCAAATATATTTCATACTTCAAAATTCACTTGTCCAATAATGAATACATGATATCTTAAATATAACTATTCACACTTGAAAATGAGGCCCATTTTCTACTAGGCCGATCCCATTACATATATATTTACGCATTACATGTATATTAGGCCCATAAATTCCCCCCCTTGGGGTCATAAAATATACATTTATCCATATATATGACCCCCCTTGGGGTCGTTAGTTCCTATCTCTAACATTTGTATCAGCCTATACAATATATATACTAGAACATATGATATCTGAGAGATGAAGCAACCTAAAAACATCTTAATTTCAACAAGTGAGAGAACATGGTAAACTCATCCATACATGCCTAAAGGTGTGCAGTCTAGAGGGGCCTTTAGTTGGGCATTATCTGTAATGAACCAAATGCTCAAAATATCATAAAATAATAGAATTATGCACCATGTACATAATGTGAGAGTGGATCACAACTCTAATATAGATAAGTTACACAATAACTCCTTAAATAATAGGGGAACCCCCTCCAAATAACCAAATATATTTCATACTTCAAAATTCACATGTCCAATAATGAATACATGATATCTTAAATATAACTATTCACACTTAAAAATGAGGCCCCTTTTCTACTAGGCCGACCCCATTACATATATATTTATGCATTACATGTATATTAGGCCCATATATGCCCCCCCTTGGGGTCATAAAATATACATTTATCCATATATATGCCCCCCCACCTGCCCCTTGGGGTCATAAAATATACATTTAAGCCATATATATGCCCCCCTTGGGTCATAACATAGTACCATCCTTCAAAAAAAAATTTCCTCAAAGCTTTGCAATTAAAGGCTTCACATGTGATGAAACCAAATAATATGATTTTCTTATGTTCCTGCTTTATTCATTCCATTGTTGATGATCTATCCATCCAAAATCAATTATTTTTCGGTCTTAATCCTTGGTGTCTAGTTGTTGCATAATTTTATTTCCTTTGATTCCATGTATTTTTGTTGAAGCTTATCCAATTTGTAGTGGTT
>JASDQU010688091.1:22646-35046 GCA_032191745.1 Picea mariana
ATTTAACTACAATTTTTTTCCATGTATTGAAGTAAAGGTAAACAATGTGTTAAGAATGGTGTTTTCCACTATATTTTAAAAGTATGGAACAATAAATTAATTAAGAAGACACAATTATATGAAAAATCATAACTTCAAAAAAGTAAATGGTAAAAAATATTTTTAAGATTGAAAGAAGCATGGAAAAATGACTAAAAACACCATTGAATAAAAAAAAAATTGAAAAAAATGAAAAAGAATGAAAAATAAGCATTTAAAAAAAAATGTGTAAACATTGTTGATTGAAAAATTTAAAATATCAAAAAATGACCTAAAAAGGGAGAGGGGTGCTACCGGTAGCACCATTTTTAAAAACAGGGTAAAAAATTGGACCCCCCAAAAAACAAAAACTCTGTAGAGTTCTCGTTAAGTTGGTAACTATGTTTTATCCTTATGAACAAGTATCCACCAAAAATGGTTGTCTGCAATGTTGGTTTCGCCTCCCATTACACGCCTATTTGCTGGGAGCCGCACGCAGCAAACGAATGTGCGATTCCCATGACTATTATCAAAATGGTGATATGTTTCCAGAGGATGTGTATCACTCAAAAACTGTCGTGAAGTACAACGTCGCCCGTTAAGATTTATTTTCTTGTGCAAGGGTGAGAGCCACAGACTTCTTGTTCAACTGCCCCGTCTTCTCCGGGATACTTTGTGTGCCCTTCTCCTGCTAGCCTTTGTGCTTCCCACAGCTGGACAATAATGTTTTGAGCCTCCTTAAGATGCCTTTTTAGCCACGTCACGTTCCCTCTGCGACTCTGTGCAACTGATGCCTCCGTGGTCTTTGTCGCTAGTTGTCATTTTAATTCCCTATTTTCCTGATAAATCTCGGCAATAACCAACTTTGCCTGCTTCGTGTTTCCTCATTTGTCCCTATGGCTTCTGCCTTCCTTATTCTAATCCCTCATTTTCGGCTTGATTTCCCAGAAAACTCTTGCTAAGTGACTTGCCTGAGCAGTCTTTCAGCTACCAGTCCAACACGCGGTCCTTATGGGCTTAGAGCCTTCGTTACCTCCTCGTTCTTTCTTAGCCTGCCTCTTCTCCGAGGCAGCTGTTGTCCGGAGGCAAATGCTCCCGCTGTCTCCCCCTTCTATACGAACTTCTCTGTCCCGGTCGTCTCATGTCTTAAAGTGGTCTCTTCTATAGGTGAAAAAATGGATCCTTCTAAGTTTCTGGGAATGGTTGTCGTAGGTGCAAAAGAATTCCAATCTCTCTAAGGTTCAGACCTCGCAGTTCTGCTGCTCCATGCACCCTTTCCTGTACTCTGAGAAAACACCATGGCGAGACCAAGGTGTAATCTACGTGCAATTTTTTTGAACAAATGTATCGAGGAACAGCTCTGAACCAATTGGATTGGCAAGAGGAAACTTCGACATGCAACTTAGGTCAGGTTCTACGACTGGAGAAACACGTCGAGCATATGATATTTATAGCGAATCGGCCTAGAGAGGAGAAACTGCTGGACATTAATGAATTTATGGCGACAAGAAGTTTCAAGTTGACCCTCAGATTTTTCATGGCAAATCCCCGCATGTTGAATGCAGGTGATGCGATTTTCTATGCAGGCATAATACGAACGCTGCAATTCTTCATTCCTTCAGCATTCATAAAAAACGATAATAATTGTGGCACTTGCCGACACGACCTTTATTTAACCATTTGACTTGACAGGGGTACGTAGAAGTTGGTTTCTTAATGGGATTCAACCTATGGGAAAAGACAAACTTGTACCACGTATACAGTTTTCGACTCTGACACCCTTTCCCGTTTCCAAGGGCCAACCGATGATTTGTTGAATTCAACATCACGATATTACGTACCTCACTTCACATGTTTGGGCGCATGGATCACTACGTGACTCGGAATCGAATCTAAAAGGAAAGAAAGGTGGTGGCGCTAACAATACCAACATGGTATCATGTTCGATATTTTCCTTAACCTCTTTATACCAGTCATCGTCGCGCTGTACAGTTAGAATATTTTCACGAAGATTCATCTGGAGTGGTATCACCGAAAACACGTGTGGTCTCTAAATCAATGCTTCTGCCACTCTGTTCATTGTTCCTTTTATGTAGGTAATCTCAAAATCATACTCACTAAGAAGTTCTAACCAACTCCTTTGTTGCGTGTTCAAGTCACTTTGCATAAAAATGTGTTGCAAGCCACAGTGATCTGTTTTCAGTTCAAATTTCCATCCAATCAGATAGTGCCTCCACACTCTTAGGGAATACACAATGGCCAACAACTCCAAATCGTTCGTCACGTAGTTCTCCTTATACTTTCTTAACTTCCTTGATATGTAAGCGATCACTTGACCGTCTTGCATCAATACTCTTCCTAAGCCTTCCTTGGATGTGTCTATGCATACCAAGAAGTCCTCATCCATATCAGGGACTTTTAGTATCGATGCTATCGTCAACAACTCCCTTAATCCTTTGAAATGCTTCTTTGCATTTCTCGGTCCATACAAACTTTTTGTTTTTCTTCTGCAATTCCGTGATCGGATTTTCTATCTTCGAAAAAACTTCGATGAACCGTCGATAATATCCAGCTAATCCCATGAAGCTACATACTTCTGACACATTTGTTGACATGGGCCATTCCATAATATCCTCTACCTTTGATGGATCCACAAGGATTCCTTCGTCGGAGATAGCATGCCCTAAATAATGAATCCTCGATTGATAGAAAGAGCATTTCGATAGTTTCCTGTATAATTTGTTCTCTCGTAAACATTGTAGTACCAGGCACAAATGTTTGTCATGTTCTTTCATCGTCCGAGAATATATCAAAATGTCTTGAATGAATACTTTAAAAAACTTGTCCAAGTATTCGTGGAAGACCCCATTCATCAAGCTCATGAATATCCCTGGGGCATTTATCAATCCAAACGGTAAAATGGTAAACTCGTAATTTCCAAACCTTGTCTTGAATGTGATCTTAGGAATGTCTTCCTCTTTGATCCACAACTGGTGATATCCCGATCTCAATTCAATCTTCAAAATCATTGTCACACCTTTCATTTGATCAAACAAATTGTCTATTCTTGGCAACAGATATTGGTTCTTGATATTTTTCTTGTTGAATTCACGATAGTCAATGCAGAGTCTCCATGAACCATCCTTCTTTCATATGAAAATAATAGGCGCACCCTAAGGTGACACACTTGGACGTATAAGTCCTAGGTCCAACAACTCTTTCAATTTCATTTTCAACTTCTGTAACTCATGGGTCGACATCCGATAAGGCGTTCTTGCTATCGGTTTAGTTCTAGGTTTTAAGTCGATGGTAAATTCCAATTCCCTTTCAGGAGGAAAACCTGGTAACTCTTCTAGGAATATGTCTGCAAACTCTCGCACTACTAGAAGGTTTTCTAATCCTTCTACCAAACCCTTATCATTCAGTGCTAGGATTGCATATATCTTGCATCCCTTGCGCATGCTCTTTCGTAGTTGTAGGGAAGAGATGAACATTAGGGAAACTCCCTGGTTTCTTCCTACAACCACTCATCTATGTCCCTCATCATCGGTCAAACTCAATTGTTTCGTCTTATAGTTGAGTATCACATCATGCGATTCCAACCAGTCCATACTGATCATGACTTCATAAGATCCTAATATCGTGACGTACAGGTTGGGATTCGTGACAAAATCTCCCAGGTTAAGGCTACAATATATAACCTTTCCTCCAACCTTCTACTTGGCTCTAGAAGCCATTTCCACGTAGCTAAACTCGTCCTGTTCGACTGCCTTTACCTTAATTCTCTTTAGCCATGCACCAAAAATAAATCTCTTTGTATCACATGGATCTATTTAAATACTAAAAGTCTAGTCAGTGATGGTACATGATGTCTTGAGCAAAGTAGACTGGTGCTCGGCCTAGCGATTATTCACCACTGCATGAATGTGATGGGCCTTACCCAAATCTCCTACGGTAGTGTTTCCTACTGAAGCAGATGATTTGGCCCTCTCAACTAGACAATAACACTGGTAATGCGACTCTCCACATGTCCAACATCCGTTCTTCGGTCCAGTACTCTTGGTTCCTGAATTAGAAGCTGATGGCCCACCAGTCTGGAACTCTGGTATGTTTTGTTGAACAAGACTGAACTATTGTTGTTGCGAACAACGCTACTGTTGGTGATGTGATCCTCTGTACGAACTTTGTTGCTGAGGTGTCGATCTATGTGGTGTCATGACCGTGGATCCTATAGGAGTTCCTCAATACCCTGATGGATATCTAGCGGGTGTCTAATGTCACTACGCACCAGAAGTCGCCTGTCATGTTGGTCTCGCAGGAGTCATGCTCTAACCCCCGTTGATCAGATCTTCCTTAGCTATGAGGACCATCTGGAAAACATAGTGCAACATATGAGGCATTAGTATCCTCACTTTCGCATGAATGTTGATGTTAACGCCGAACACAAACTTGTTGACCTTGATCTTCTCGGTGTTCAGATGTGGATCATACCTAAGCAGATCCATGAAACGAGCATCATAATCAGGCACTTTACAACCGCCCTATCATAAGGTGTTGAATTCATTGAGTTGGTGCTCAATGAATTCCTCATGAAAATACCTCTCCTGGAACCGCTCCTCAAACAGTTCCCATGACACATCTTTGATGGCCGTGTTCAGTTGTGGTAGGAGAGTCTTCCACCATATAAGAGCGCTCCCCTTCAGCTGAAATACTGCCATGAGGACCTTCATGTTGGAGGTGTAGTCACAAAGTGAAAATCACATCGTCTTGTTCTCCAACCATGCCTTGGCAGCATCGTTGTTCGTGGAACCCAATAAATTGAGAAATTTGACCTTCTAGAGTTCTCGGTGAACATTACCAATACCAGTTGGGGTGCGTTGTGGACCCTCAGGGGGTACAAGCGCCCTGGCCTCATCTCTATCCATATGGCTAATCAAGGCCTCTCACATCCTATGAAAGGACCTCATCAACCCAACCACATCCCCCACAACAATATGTTCATGTCCAATGAATTTTTCTTCTCCTTGGGGTTTAGACCCCTCTTGCATGGATGTTACTGGAAGTGTCACACCTCCTCCCCTAGTACCAGGTCGTCTACCTATGTGGCTTCCTCTAACCATGATTACCTGCACAGACACCATTCAGTTTAATTAGTGATAACTTATTAATCAAGTGTTTATATAGTGAAAGGCGTAATGAAAGTCACTACGTTGAACCCGCTCTGATACCATATGTAACAACCCTCCGTTACGCCTACAAAAAGTGAAGCACAAAGGTAAAAAAAAAAATTGCATTAAGAAATTAACATCAGCACGTGATCACAACAACGCCTAACCAACAACATCATAAGTAAAAGAAGTACCAGCTACTGATCATGGAAAACTAACAACACATTCAATGTGTCAACGAAGGATAGTGACACATAGACATAAACAGCATATCAAATCGACACATCATAATCATATTGAACAATTAGAACAATGTACAATCAGATAATGAATATAAATTGACTACCCACCCAACCTACCCTACAAGGTTAGGACATCCAGGACACATAAGCAAAGCTCAAGCCCAGGTTCCAATTGATTTTAACCATTTAAGGTCTCAGGGCTGGCGACTGTTCTGAGGAACAAGGAGGTGTCTACATCCCACTAACACAATCAATCCAAGCAACTAGTTAAATCAACAACATCAATGATCATTCATTTCATCAATCCATCAATCCTAAGCATCAATTAACCATGGCGCAAGGGTAACCATCATCGTTATGAATCATACATCAACATTTAAATATTCGTTGCACGTGAGAGTAAACAATTCTAGAACATTCACATGTCAACTTAAGTAATGGCTCAAGATTAATTAGCAACTACTCACAACGCAAGAGTGATCAATGTTAAAAATTTAAGGTGCAAGAGAAATATTACGAAGAAATCACACACTCACTTAAATTAAGGTGCGTAAGTAAATGTTATTACTAAACTAATCATGCATCACCATTAGTAATGTGTGCGAGTAATCAAAGCTAAATCATTGTACATCCATCATTATTCCAATGCGTAAGCAATCCAATTATTTAAGCGCAACATAATCAAGGCGCAAGGATAATATTCATTAAATTTTTATGGCGCCAAAATTAACTACACGCATGTCCATCCACACATAGCTATATATCATGTCGCAATTAATTATCAATTTAATTAAGGCACAAATGAAATAACCAATCAATCCATTCGGTATCAACATTAATTCAATGGCGCTAGATGACCCATTACTTAGTCATTTCACATCAACATTTTCATAGCGCAAGGAGTCCAACGTCTAAACAATCATTCTTTACATCATGTTTTTGTTGCACGCAAGAAGTCTAATGTCTAACAACAGACATTACAGTATAATTTCAGTGTGCACAATGAATTTATTTATTTAGCTAGTCATCCAACAAGTTTAATTTCGTGGCGCAAGTATCTAAAAACTTAATCATTAATATCTAATGTGCAATTGTCCAAAAACATCTAAAAGTGATATATCTAGCTAGCATTAATGTTTACTTAGCAATGGACAAATGAAGTAAATGTGGAGATATATTTTAATATCAACCTCCCATATGTATTTACACGTCATTCTCCTACACTTTCATATTATTCAATTAATCTAAGATAATGAATATTACTCTAAAATCATTTTTTTTCAAATTCTAAACAATATAGAAATAAAAATTTTAAAAAATCATTATGAACCCTTCCATTTATAATTATAGACTCTTAAATAACATAATAATTGTTTGAATTTCCTCTATGTTCATAAATAATTATTTTTCAACCTTTTATATTATTAGTTGAATCTACGTAGAGATAATTGAGTGAAAAACACACTGATAATAAGGGAGAAACCGTAGAGTAAGGGAGAGAACTTCGTTGGGAATCTAAGGGAGGAAAACTCCAAGGAAGGAGAGGGGAAGCAAGATGAGTCTTTTAGGGAAACACAGAGAAAGCACCCAGAATTTCGTCGAACAAGAGTTCACAAATCATTGTGTGGAAAAAGGTAAATTCATTGGGATTGTAGGGACATTTCACTGTGTAAAAGGGTGCAAATTCATTGGGCTTTGGAGGGACATTTCATTGTGTAAAGAGTGGAAATTTTTTGGGCTTTGGAGGGACATTTGTTGTGTAAAGAGTGCAAATTCACTGGGCTTTGGAGGGACATTTCGTTGTGTAAAGAGCAAAAATTCGCTGGGCTTTGGAGGGACGTTTTGTTGTGTAAAGAGAGAGAAAATTCGTTGAGTATGAATACAAATTCACAGTGTCACAAAATTCATTGATAAAGAACACAAAATATGTTGAGCATGAACACAAAATTCGCTAGCTATTTTTCTCAATGTGGGGTGAATAAATCCATCAAGGGTTGTGAAGAAAACACTATGGAATCACATAGGTAACAATCAAATTGCTGGGCTAAAATCCAAGTTAGTTCACAGTACTAACATTGGTAATTAATTCTGAGTGTGAGAAGTGAACATTGGGCGAATTTGATGGCCAACACAGGAGGCTTCGGGTAAAACTCCAAGAGAAGATCTGAAAAAATATCGTAGAGGGAAAGATCAAATGCTCGGTGATTTTGCATGTAAATTACATAGGTAATAATTGAATAATAACCAAGAAAAAATGTAGAGATCACATGAATAAATTGTTGAGGGTAGATTCAAAATCGTTGGGATAAATTTCATATAGAGTACAAGGATAATAAGTGAATGAGTAACCAAGGAAAAACGCAGATCAATCCATTTGAATTCATATGCTTGGGTTAGTGACTTCGCCAAAGAGTAAGATTCAGACAGTGTTGGGTGCACATCAAAGGGAAAAAATCATGGCCATATCTCAACTAGAAGGGCAGGAATCAACATTCTAAACACAACTTTTCAAGGTCATAAATAATTAAAAACCAATAATTCATTCGAAATCAAACCTAGAAATTATAAAACAACAAGGATTGTCTAATCCATCCTAAAATTTTCAACACACTAAGCAATAAAAGAAAACACGATTGAATGAATTAAATCCTAATTCAAATCTCGAATTTCGATAAATGCCGTAGCAGTCGTTTGAGATGTACTTGATGATGTTCTTCGACAGCTAGTGTTTCCTCCTTACTCCTACTTTCTAATCATCGAGACTTCACCGATACCTCCCAGCCAATGCTAGGGGTACTTTTCTTCCCCTTTAGCCCCTCGATCCACAAAGGGGCCACACACAAACACAACCAGAAAACCCTAGCTCCCAGCTCGCCTCGCAAGGTCGAGCTACCACTCTCTCTCTCGAGCTGGGTATCTCAACTCTCACAAGTAAAATCAGTCAAAGAAATTATGGCAGCATAACATTACGCATACCAGTCATGATCCATTCCTCTTCTTAGCCATATATTTTATAGAATTTTTCTTAGTGACCACTTGCCATTGCACGTTTAATTCATTTTATTAAAAATTATTTAGGAATTACTCCCCCTGTACATTTGTCACTCGTTCCCTTAGTTGCAACAATTAATTCACCATTTAATTTAATTAAATGTCAATTTCCCTCACCCATCCTAAAAGCGCTCTTAAAATTACTCATAGTTGTCCCTTTATTCCCTTTATTTCCTTTTTAATGATTAATGACTTTCTAAAACTTAGTTATGTTTAATTTAGGAAGTTTCTTTAGTTAGAGTAGACTAGATCCCTTCTATGCTTCCACATTCCTTTTTATATTTATTTTCTTTCTTATCTTAGTTCCAATTTGGTATTTTTTTGCACACATTTATATAATTAAATATTTATATATAAATTTTTACTTTTTCAATTCCTAACTCGATTTTTCTTCATCCCCCACCATTTATTAAATTTATAATTTAATTTTTTTTTGTCTTTTCACCCACTTTAGACTTAGGTTCAAATTTTTAAACTAGGCTTAGAATTTTTAAGGAGATTTTATAATTAATAAAAATTACTCATTGAATAATTATTTTAAGTTCGACAATGTCAAAAAAAAAATTGTTTTCTAGGTACCTAGGTTCATTGAATCACCTTTATTAAAATCGTGATGTGTTCTTCAAGACACACTCCATGATCCAAGGGTGCCACTCAACTTTATTCAAGTTTTATTTATGCAACGTGTCCTTCAAGATGCACTATGTGCTCCAAGGGTGTCACTCGCCTTTAACTGGTTTTGGTAGTTGTCTAACCCTTGGAGTCAATACTGCATCAGGCGACCTTGTGAGAGACTAAGGGCCTCTAAGGTATAAGGACCCTGCCTTATTGTGTGCCCCATAGAATATTCGTGAGCGACTGTCTCAGTGTACCCTCACAACATCATGGATCTCTCGAACTAGGTAATCGTTAACCTACAATTCGAGCCACGACAAGAGTAATAGTAGGCTATGGCAGGGCTACTGCTACACCTTTCCCTTAATATCTGGTTGTTGTGCATGGCCCCTTTAATCCTTATGTGAGTCTGATTATCAAGCAATCTTCAGCCTGCACCCATCAACAAAACACTCTCAACAATCCATAAACAACATCATAATATGCCCAATCATATATCACATATGCATAAATAGAAATACCCAAACCATATACAGTCCACTCCCTGACTCGATCTGGATCAAAAGAGGTCCATTGATTCCATTGACATCCTCAATCTGTCAAGTGTCCTGCACACTCAGGAGAAACCTGTCAATAGCACTAGTCTATGTTAGGATATTTAGACACTTATGAGTTAGTTAAGATCTACTTGGTCTAATGTGTCGTTAGGTAAAAGTGCGTTTCTTTAGTATGAATTAGTATGCATTTGTAGTTAGGAAATCCGATAATCACAATATGTTCCCGACATAGAGTGATATGACGGTTCATAATCTCCTCAATCTTAACAACCATTGATCTGTGGCTTAACACCTGATTGGTCCATGATCTCTATTTAAAGAGCATGGAGGGTCATTTTCCGATGATCGATTGTGAGAAAATTTGTCGTAAAAGCTCTCTGTAATATTTTTCTTTGCATTAATAAACTACTCCAAGTGGTCGCGTTGGCTGGGGATGTGGATGTTTCCCCATTGGGGTTTTACCATGTGAAAACAATGATGTGTTGATATTTGATCTGGTTATGTGAGTGGTTACTGAAGGTGTTCTTCCTCTATTGGAATACATGTGTTTTCAAACATGGTATCAGAGTCTATTTGAAGACCCGCTCCTGTTGTAGATCAAGATCATGAAGTTGTGATTCCTCATCTCCATTTTCTATCATTTTCGTACATTTCTAGGATGAGAGGATTGTTCCATTGCATTCGGAGCACTTGTTTCATTTAGGAACATTTTTTTGTTTCACTTGAAAAGGTTTCTGTTTTCCCAAGATACGACCATTACAGTCAGATCTGGAGGTATAAAGCTTAAATACACATTTTTTAATTTTTTTGCAGGGTAGTATTTTGGTTTTATTTTGGTTTTGTATTATTTATTTCCGAGTTACTATGCTTTTAGATATGTGTATTCTCTTTGCCCCGCGCCCTGTGCAATCTCAAAAAATCAGAAACAGATAGGAAAATGTGCATTTTTCTTATAAGCTAACCGAGATCTAACACTTGTTGTCATCGAGAAGTGAATTTTTTTTTCTTGTGTGAAAAGAGTTTTTTTTTAGCACACTCTCCAAGGTTGTCTTCCACAACAACACCCCCAATCCTCCTTCTAAACATTAAAATATGTTTTGCTAGACCATTTGGTTAAAAGTTGTCTTATTAAGTAAGAGGTCTTGAGTTCAAGTATCTATTTTGTTACTTTTTTTGAAAAAGTTCACGCTAAAATTGTAAAGTGTATTTCACTTAAAGTATAAAAGTGAATCACTATAAGTAGCTTTAATATTTTATTTTAGAGTTATTTATTTTTCATGCATCTTTTATGTTATAACGTAACTTCATTGTAAAAGTGATCCCCACTTCTCTTTATAAAAGTGGGTCACTTCATAAAGCAACTTACACTATCACGTGGTCATTTGGTTATCGTTTATGCCTTTTTTTAAAAGGGCATAACTCTCACATCCGAAGTCCGTTTTCAGTGCTGTTTTTTTTTAAACCGCATAACGTTTTGAGCTCTTTCCATTCAGATCATCAGTTTCAGTTTTAAAATCCGTATTATCTGCATATTTAATATGGATTATACAAGTAATATCTTACTTACCAACACCAACTACTTCCAATGGAAATCCCATATGGAGGATTTATTAAGAAGTAAAGGCTTGTACCGGATTACCTTGGGAAAGGAGAAAACACCCATTGATGTTGATAAGAAATCCAAATGGGATAATAGGAATGATGAAGCACGTGGATTAATCAGAATGTCCATCTCTCCTAATTTAAGGTTTCACCTTCAATCAATTGATAAACCCAAAGAAGATTGAGAAGAGATTGAATCTGTGTTTGGTAAACACAATATTATTCGAGCACAACAATTAGAAAATCAAGTACTAACTTTAATTCCAAATGATTTTTCTTGCATTGAAGACTATTTATCTAAGTTTAAAACACTCAAAACTTTATGTGAAGAATGTAAGATAAAGATAGAAGAAGATCGTTTCATCTATCTTATTTTTTCTAATCTAGGTAGTGCATATTCTTTGTTTGTATCTACCTTTTATGCCATGCAAGAGACTCTAGGGGCAACTTATCAAAAACCCAATCTTGAGAACTTTTGTGATGTTTTGATTAGAGAGCAAGATAAGCTAGTACAACTTGGAGTGATCAACACTGCAGGTACCTCCAACAAAGCCTTAGTTATCCATAAAAAAGATAAACCCAAGAATCCCAAGAAGAAACATCCTCGCCACAACAAAAAGCAATATAAGGGTCCCAAACCTACTCAGATAGCTTCCGCTCCTAATGGAGACAAAGGAGAAAAATATAAAAATAAGAATACTGACAGACATTGCAACTTTTGTGATAAAGATGGTCATGATGAGTCCAAATGTTTCAAGAAGATGGCAGCTTTAGAAGAAGAAAAACATCAGTATTGATTATACTTCTACTTCTTCTTCTCATGGACATGCACTTTCTATTTCTAGTTTCTCCTTCAATAAAACTTCTACTTCTACTTCTGATGAGTGGCTTATTGATTCAGGAGCATCTTATCATATGGATAAGGATAGAGACATATTTTCTACTCTAAATGAATGTAACACCAAGAAAATATTTGTTCGTGATGATAGATCTCTTAGTGTTGAAGGATCTGGAACAGTTCAAGTAGAAAATGGTCATTTCAATGATGTATTATGTGTTCCAAGTATTTCTTGTAACCTTTTATTAGTATATAAAATCACTCATTCAGGTGAAGGTAAAACCGTAGAGTTTTCACCTCACCAAGTTG
>JASDQU010688092.1:1574-16528 GCA_032191745.1 Picea mariana
CATCCTTATGATCCAAAATGCATACTTCTGTCCATCAAACTGTGGTATTCCATTTTTATACATGTTGTTTCTCTCCATGATCTACCTTTCAGAGGTTAAAATGATTTATGAAGGAACCTGCTATGATACCAATTGTTGGATTACTAGGGGGGGGTGGTGGTGAATCAATAATAGAGAAATTAATCATTTTTAACCATATAATGCAAGTGTTATATCAATGTAGAATTATCATTCAATATTTGCAGAGTAAATAAACAATGAACAAAAGAACAATCATACACATACATAGTACACCAGTGTTTTTACGTGGAAACCCAAAGCGTGAGAAAAACATGGAATGTTTTTTCTTATATGTCTTGAAGAATTACATTCATTGGAATCACCAACTTTCTTTGTTTTCCAGCTACAAAAGGAAGGAGGCTCCAACCACCTAGTTTCTCAGGCTACAACTTAAAGGAAACTATAAATCCCCAATTCTCTGGATACAACCAGAAGGAGGCTACAACCCCCTATGTTCTCCGACTACAACTGGAAGGTGGCTACAACCAATTGTCCTTTCCCCATCCAACCGCCTTGACGTATGAGTAGAATGATGGAACCACTATCACACTATCACTGTGAGATATACTGTTGTAAACCTGTACCAATAAATTTACACCAGACAACCTGTACCAATAACCTAAACCATGTATCAACCATGCATCAATCTGTACCTCAACCTGTAATCAACCTGTACCATAAACAAGTGTATCAACCATGCACCAACCTGTACCAAACAACCTGTAATCAACTTGTACCATAAACAAATTCATCAACCTGTACCTCAACCTACAAACCTTCCTTAACTTTAACAACAAGAGACTAGCATTTTCATCAAACTTTACTTTAGTCTCACATGACTAGTTTTGGATTAATCAACAACCTTAACTTTAAATAATCATAACTATGTACCTGTAATGAATAAAGATCTGAAAATAGTACACAATGTTCTTCAATGTGTTTTATGCAATTCCTCTAGGTGTCACTACCTGGAACCTCTCAAAAAAAGAGTTATAGAAAAAATGACATACCTTGTTGAATTCTAGCTTATTCTAGAGAGCCAACTTGTAGAGTGTACCTTGCACATAATTTTTTTTGTATGGATCTAGAAATTTTACCCAGAATACTACAAACTATACGCTGACCAACACATTTAGTCTTACTGAATTTGGATCTATTATGAAAAAGTTATGACGTTTTTACCTGAAACACATGTTTTAGACTAGTTTCAGGACTAGCCACAAACCCCATTTTCCATGGTGTGTAACTCCAAAAATGAAATGACCCACAATTTGAAATTTGTACCATAATTACTTGTATATGTTTCCTCAATGGCCTCTAAATTCCATGGTCTGAATCATTCTATAAAAAATGTTATTGTGAAAATGGTGAGATGACCTGTAAATAACATACCTTAGAAAACATCATCAAAATAATTTATCCTCCCTTGAATTTCGGCCTCCCTCTAAAATTTGGATTAGATATCCTTTGGTTACCTTAGTCACCTGTAGATATTCAATATTCTCAAGTGTGATTAAAATAAGAGAGTCTTGCCTCTCATTTATACTTTCATGTAGCTTCCTCAAGGGGGTACCTTTTGACCATCTTAACCCAATGTCCTTATTTTAGGGCTAACCCACTTCTAACTACTTTCCATAATTAGAAAGTTTTCCATTTACTTTATTATTTAAATAATCCACCTTGACTTTGTAACTTCACATTATTATTTAAATAATCCTCTTTGACTTTGTCACTTAACTTTATTATTTAAATAATCATTTTTTACTTTGTCACTTCACTTTATTATTTAAATAATTTTGACTTTGCAGGCATTTTGACTTCTTTGACCTTTTGGGGCTTCAAGCCAATATATGAGGGCCCTCCAAATTCGTAAGGCCATAAATCCCAAACCATGAGGAGTTATGTGATATTCCACATACCACTAGAAATTGCATGACATGTGCTATCCATATAGAATAGTCTTACCTGAAAATATATCAAAATTCATACCATTATACATCAAACAAACTTGGGTCCATTACCCAAACCTTTGTGCTATCGGAATTCTCTACTGGACTTTCTTCAAGGGTTGACATCAATGACAACCAACCCAATTAATCAACACTTCTCAACGGGATTTTTGTTGTTTCCATTCATGTTTGGCCAATGCGAGATTTCTGATGTTTCCATTCATGTTTGGCTTCTAGTTGCACGCCAGTCTAGATGAATTTTTTGGTCCATTTCATGGTGGTCAGCCCCACACATTAATTAGTATATGAATATATAGCACAAACAAGAAAACATGATGTCAAGCTTCCTCATGATTATTAGGGCTTTCGTCACTTCTCATTAATTTTCTTGTAAATTATTTTATTAGCTTTCATTAGTTTGATTGTGGTAAAGTCAATCATGGATTCAATAGTTTCCTTCTCCCCAACATATAGGGATGAGTTGTCCTATACAAATTAATGTATATCCATGATAAAGGTACTCCAACCCAAAAGCCACCCCCACCACTATCTTCACTCATTGTCTCCAATTCAATGGGCAATCCTGCAGACTGTGCAGTAGAATGTGCAAGCTAAGATTGGTCAAAGATACAAAATATAATAATAATAGACACAATTATTATTTGATTCCAAGTTCATTAGATATCACCTCATAAAAGAGAACGAAGTTTATATCCATCATACATTTAAAAAATAATGGATTTAACATCCTTTAATAATTTTATGTAATTAAATTGTACAATATTAATATTTAATATTAATAATGTTTTTAGATAATGTTTGATAGTTGATAGAGATCACCATCCGTCAACAATATATCTCATCAGTAATTAATAGTTGAATAACTAATTTATTAAAGGATAAAGATTAAACGAAGACAATTATTGGATGTATCCCATCATCCAATCTTACACCCTCCCTCATATTTTCAAAATAAAAAACACCTATCACTATAATTTAATACATCACACATTTTAAGTTCAATTAATATATTACTCATACAAACATGCAAAATATAATAATAATAAATACATTTTTTTAATCCTATTCAAAGTTTATTAGATATCACCCGAAAAATAAAACCAAGTTTATATTGATGAGAAAGTTTATTAGACATCAATAAAAAGTTATAATCAAAAGTACACAGTAAAGTTTTTTTAAAACTTAAAATGAACTTTTCTTATTTTCAAATTTGTTAATTTTATTTGAAATTTAAATTAAAAAAATAAATTATTCAAAATGAATTTTGTTTTTTAATGAGAGTGTATTTACCATAAACTTAAAAAAAAATAAAAAATTTTAAAATTCAATTATGAAAATATTAAAAACACACAATTATATTAAATTTTATATTCTTATAAAATTAAGATAAATTTTATAATAATGGAATTATTAATAAATAAAGTATTATAAAAATTTTATTCATTTTAATTTGAATAATTAAAAATATTTTTTAAAAGATACATGTTTAAAATTAAAATAAATATCTAGATTTTATTAAAATATCTATGAAACCTAATGGTTATATGGAAGTTTGAGACCATAAAGTTTAAATTTGGTTAAAGTTTATTAAAATATGTAAGCGAATGGTTATATGGAAGCTTGAGATAGTAATTCAGAGGTTAAATTTTAAGAAAATAAAGTAAGAATTACCATAATTAAAGTTAATGGTATCATGAACATTTCAGTTTAACATGATCAACCCTTAATAATATAAAATAACCATTTTTTTATTTTTATAACTAAATTACTTTTTAAGGATTCTTTAAAATTTATAATTTAAGCGCAATCTTGAGCTCGCCAGCTGGGAGTTCGGGTGTCAATTAGTATATTGTGGAACTCCGAGTGTTGTTTGGAGGACACAAAACAATAGAAGTGCAATTTTGAGTCCTCCATCCCAGAACCCACGATCCAATAAGTGTCTAAGTATGGAATGAGGAAGTCGTCGGTCAGACTCGTGATAAAAAAGCATGACTATAAATGTGAACCCATCAGTCCGCCAACCTGCACCTAGACATTTTCGGAAAAAAAAAAAACGAATAATAATAAACACAAAGATACAAAATATAATAATAATAAACACAATTATCATCCCATTCCAAGTTTATTAGTGTAACATCTTGCTCTTGTGCACACTGAGAAGACTTATTCTTTGAGGACACTTGCGTGCAAGTGATCCAGGTCATTATATTATTGGCTGTTTTGATTATGATTATGAGATATTGTGGATTTGATGATATGTTATTTTGTAGTATTTACATCGACATGTGCTATTGATTGAGTTCTCCTGAGTGTGCAGGACTCTGGACATGAGAGGATGCTGAGACATCGATGAACTTCTTGGACTGCGGATCGAGTCAGGGAGTGGACTGTTGGGTTTGAATGTTGTTGATGTGAGATATGTAAATATGATTAGATATTATGATGTTGATTGTTAGCACTGATATGTTTCGTTGATGGATGCAGGCTTACGATAACATTCCATCCAAACTCACATTTGGAGTAAAGGGGTCACGCACGACAACCAAAGAAATTGAGGGAGAGGTGTGGCACGAGCCCTGCTGTGACATCCCCAAAAATAAACTATTTTTGAATTCGAAAATTGTTAGGAAAAATTATTCCGTTTTGGTAAATTCGAATTTAGGAAAGTTTTTCCATTTATGGCAATCTTGAATTTCAAATTTGGTAAATTGTCATTAATTATTTTGACTATTGGGAAGAAATCTGATTTGACCCAACTAACTATTTGAATATGACACATGTATGAAAATAGAATATTTTATATTTATTGCAGGAGGAAAAATGGAACAACCATGTTAAAATTAGTTGACCATGACTCCATGAGTGGGGAACATGTTGGAACTACCTCTGGGCTGATTTTTACAAGTGGAAAATTAGGGATTTGGCCATTAGCAGCCCCTGAAAATTAGGGATTTAGAAAGTTGTGAAAATTCCCAAGGGAGGAAAAGACCTAGGAAAAAACATTGTTGGGATATATAGCATATGTGAGGAGGCAGGACGTTGCCGAGTATGCTGGGGAAAAAAACTACATATTTTTTTTTTTGTTGTTATGAACACTACCGAATGAGTGTGAGGCAAGAGGAGTCTACTGAAGTTGAAAGATGTTGCTGAGGAGGAGATCCCATGTTCACCCTCATGGATTCATGGTCAGGCTAGGGGGTGAATCAGGCAAGTATTTTGGCTGCCCTATTCTACAGTTGGGAGGAACATGGTTGTTCCCTTTGTCTTTCCCCAAACAGTTTCATATATGTAATCTTTCCTTCTCGGTTGCATGATTATACCAAATTGTTGTAATTGCATCTGTGTGAATGATATCTATATTATATTGATGAAAAGTATTTGTCGATGGATGAAATGGATTAAATGATAATCTGAGTAACTTAGTTCTACTGTTTTGAGTTCAGAATGAATGTTGTTATTATCATTGGTGTGTTACACAAAGAATTTACATCTGGATAAAGACTTTGAAGAACCTCCTGCTATAGATTATATTACTGTTATATTACGATAAACTGAAGGACTACAATATGAAATTCTATTATAAGATCAACATTATTACTTTAACGGATGTACTGATAAAAATGTTTAGGATCTTCATTATGGTATAGAATGGAATAACAAACAACTTACCAACCACAATACTTTAGAAGTAACAAAAACAAAGTTATTTCCTAAGTAAAGTAGTAAAACAACCACAAAGACTTAAGTACAATTTCCTAAGAATCCTACTAGGTGTAGGATCTTATGTGGTTAGAGTATTCTAGTTTAGTCTCGAGTCTACACAACTAAATGTCCAAATTGGAACGAAATAGCTATTGTGAGGAGGTATGCACAGTTTTTTTCGGATATATTTAGGAGCTTATATATATAGGCTTTGTCCATCTGGTAAAACACCTTAGAATATGACATAGAATGGTTGGGTGCTTTTGACACCAGCGCCTATCTCAGATAACCATATGAAATTTCATGTAAGAGTTTTACCAATCCCCTGTACAATTAAGGGAAGGGATATATATATATATATATAGGGCTTCCAGTTTAAACCCTTGTAGAAGGTGAGTCTCAAATCTATTTTCAATATCTAATGCTTGACCAAATAGTAAATTCAAGATTTACACTTCCAATACCCTTTTACTCTGTTCAGAACTTATGATGATAAAAGTTGGGAGTCAAGTTACAGGAATAAGAACGAAAATTAATAAAGTATTACTCAGAATATCTTTAAAACAAAAAGAAAGTGTCAGACAAAAAAATTTCAAGATGACAAGAGGAATCAATTCATGTCCCCTTCCATTAGTGATCGAAGGAGAACAAAGTAAGGATCCAACTGAACCATTCAACCAATCACACATGTTTTCTTTGAATAAACCAACTCCTTCACTTCTACCCTGAGTTGCATAAACCTTCTGGGAAATGATAAGATGGAACCCGAATACCTCTTGAGGGAATGAAGAGGTTGCTTCCCATGCTTTTACGTGATCGAACCCTGCACAAAGTTTTTTTTGAAACATGAAATCTATCCGACAGAGATAATATGATCAAACTAAGGAACAAAACAAAATTATAAAAAAAAATACTTAACTGTATTGGAGGGCTTCATACCCTTTGCCATCGTGCCAAATCGTGTACCTCCCAGACCGAAAAGGGGGAGAAGAGCTCGAGACCCCTTGATGGGTACCCTCGCAATTCAAAAGGGACCATCATTAGCGATGAATACCAATCAATATCTCAGGAAACATTTTAAGAATAATACACACAGAATGATCATAAAAGACACAAGACAGAGCTAAAACTAATGTTAACTCCTAATATAAGTAATATTGAGCACATCAGTGAATCTGTCTGTTAAAATGGAGAGAATATACTGAATCAATGTTGTGCCAAGGAAATGGAACCAGACGCGCAGGATCTTGCTAAGACTTCAAACCGAAAAGTAAGTGAGTACCAAAGGATGTGTTTCAAATCATTTCTAACATGCAACATATGATGCTAAACTTTGGGTTAGGTTCAATCGACCGTTAACCTTCGATGGCTCGAAGCCCCTGTTTATCTCTCTATGAATATGAACAAAAGAAAAGCAAAAGGAAACCTGAGGACTGACGAGAGAAGGAAATTGGATTTGAGATAGGTAATAGGCTTACTTACGATTGGAAAATCGATGTTCGCTCAAATAAGGGGAAACTAGGATACAATACCCTACCAACCGGAAGACTAGATAGTGAATGAGGTTAGGCCCAGTAATAAGAATTGAAAAATAAAATGATTAGTATACATGCACATGAGCTAATTAAAGGGAGACAATAGTAAGCTTTCCCCTACAGAAGGTAACAGTGTGGTTTGGGAAAGTGACCAGCATAGGAGACAGGGAAATGACAGAAACCCTAAGCATTCCAGGATCAACAAAGATATATTGTTACTACAAGGAACCATGAATTAAAAACCAAGATGGCAACCGAGTTTTGACCAGTCCACCCAATGCAACAATACAAGGACTCGAAACCATTAACAAAGAACAAGTCGAAGTCGACTTACCTTGCACCAGTTCGCTGCAAGAATGCCCTGTCCATCCTGTCTTCCAGTCGGAATAAGAATCATACCACAAATGCAGGACTACGATGCCCAGGTGTATACCCGACAGGAGATGTGTGGTATCATGTCTTTTCCTTCACAAAGCCAAGGTAGGATTGAAAAATGGTAATTACTGGGAAACTTCGAATGGTGTAATGGGGCTGAGGGGTAACCGTATCTGAGCTATGTGATCATGATGAGGTGTCAATATTACAATGGAAATGCCCAAGACATATTAAATGTTGCAGATGGGCTATTCAAGGCGAGGAAGTATCAAATTCTATAGCCTGATTAGTACATTAATGATGCAATAAGTTGGTGGTCTGATTTAGAGTTACGTCTTCACTCTGCTATTACTTGGTTATTTGGGGAGCTGATCTACCGTGCACCAAACTCCACAAAATTTAACTGGGCAAAGTAGCGGCCAGTACACAACCAGATTTACAACATGTTTGATATTTTTTATTATTCAATTCGTACCTTAATGACCAAGCAAAGAATTAACTCCGACTGTCAACCCATCTAGTCATCGGGTTACGAAGACTCTCAGTCATCCGAAGAAGCCCTAAGGATGTACTCAAAGACAATGGTCACTTATATAAAAGTCCCAACCAGTAGTACAACAATAAATAAAGTGTTTTGTTTCCCTTTTCCTTTGTTTATGAAGTCCCTTGGGAGCTTGAAGTTTAGGCATGCGTGCGCACATGGGAGTGGAAGTTAAACCCTAAGTCGTAGACCCATGTCTTTCCCCTTATTATTACAAAGTGTAACCTTTTAACCAATTACAAAGGCGAGTATGATTTAAATAAATAATAAGCACTAGACCATGGACCTGAATGTTCAGTTAATTATTATGGTGTCCATTTATAAACCTGTCATACAGACCTAGATCTTAATGATCTAAGTAAAGGAAAGAAGATTTTTTTTCTTTTATGACAAATTTTGGGGTTCACTACACCTGCCACAGCCTACTAGCACTCTCACAATGGCTCAAACTATATGTCAACGATTACCTAGTTCAATATATCCACGATGCTATGAGGGAAGACTGTAACAGTCGTTCATGATGATTCTAAGGGGTGCACAATAAGGCAAGGTCCTTTTTCCTTAGAGGCCCTTAGTCTCCCACAAGATCACCTGATGGAGTATTGACTCCAAGGGTTTGACGTCTACCAAATTCAATCAAGAGGCGAGTGACACCCTTGGAGCACATAGTGCGTCTTGAAGGGAACATCATGTAAATAAAACATAAGGAGGCGAGTGCCACCCTTGGAGCACATAGTGCATTCTGAAGGGCATGTCGTGATTTTAGCTATGGGAAGATAATAAACTTAGTTCCTAAAAAACTATGCCTTCTTAGGACCTGGTTGGCCTTAAAATGAATAATGTGATAAGTAAATTTTAATAACAAGTTTTCCCTTAAGAACTTTTGCAAAGCCTAGTGAATTAAAGACCTAGGTTTGAGTAGAACCTTTGAATAGAAAAAAAAAACTAATTAGACATGTAACAAGAAGGGGGTAAAGAAAATTCAAGCATTAATAATTAAAGTGGAAATTTTAATAAAGGATTAATCAATAAAAAGGGNCTAAACCTACTAATTCTGAATTTAGTTATAAAAAGGTGAAACTTAAAGGAAAAGGGAAACTTAAAGAAAAGGGGGAAACTTAAAGAAAAAGGGAAACTTAAAGAAAAGGGGAATGTCTAACTTAGTAAGGAATCTAGCCTTTAGAAATTTCTATTTATGAACTCAACTAGGATTTAAGTAAGGCGTAATTCATTTAAGAATTGCAAGGGAATAATGGGACATTGATGAGCGTTTTTAGGAACACTTTTAGGTGGGTGAGGAAAATAGAAAAATTTAATTAATTCATAAATGGATTTTCTGGTGCAACTAGGGGATCAGGCGACATGTGTACGAGGGAGTTTTTTCCTAATTAAATAAATGAAAAATGAATCTAATGAGGGTTTGGGAGACTAATCACTAAAAAAATCTATAAAAAAGATGGCGGAGGAGGAGTATGGATCACATCTGGCTTGCATAATGTTACACTGCTGAAATTTTATCTTGACTGAGTTTCTCTTGTCGAAGTTGGGATACCCAGCTCAGGTAGCGAGTGGTAGCTCAACCTCGCAAGGTAAGATGGGAGCTAGCATTCTCTGGTATTGTGTGCATGGCCCCTTTGCGGTTCGGGGGGCTCAGGGAAAGAAGAGTACCCCTAGCATTGGCTGGGAGGTACTAGTGAGGTCTCATCGGTTGACAAGCATGATCAGGACGGAGCGAATGCATGGGACAACGTCTACGGGATCATCGCCTTCAGATTCAATATGTGTATTTAAATTTTGTTATATTTCAGTTAAAATTTTCCTATATATAAGATTATAATTATGATGAAGCAACCGATGCATTTCCATTTGATGCTATTTTCTCTGCTCATAGTAATATTTTAAATCTAAGCATTTTTTTTTTTAGTTTTAAATAATTTTCCACACAAATTTTATCAAATATATATTGTTAGATCTAGTTGTCTCACACTTAACCATATATTGCTACTTATATTGTTATTATTCTTCCATTTATATCAATACATTACATTGATATTGAGCTTTGATAATATACTGATAAATCTGGATGTGTCAAACTTAACGGTATATATAATACCACATATATTATATTTTCAAATATATATTGTTAACTTAACCGCAAATATTCCCAAATGTATTATATTCTCAATTATATATTATTATTATTATTCCACCATCTTATCTTGATGGTTTAAGATGAGCAGTGAGATTCCAACAATCAAAATTTGACAGTAAATTGAAAGGAATATCACTAGCACAGCCACAAACTCATGGCTGGTGAACGCCGAAAGGTGTCAGCTAGTAATTGACACCACAGAACCATAAAATGAAATGGATGCCTCCATATAGTCCAGAAAATGAAACGTTGTCATGTCATAAACAGTTCAAAATTCTTCTTCATGTGAATTTACTAATCTCATCCAGAATAGTTGGTACCAAGAATTAAATCTCAAATCTACACATACACCCAATAATACTCCAGGAAAATTCAAGAAAACCTTAATCATGGCCAAAACAGTAAAGCGATTCGAGGTGCACCATGAGCATCTTGGAGACATTGCTAGCTCCAAATATCTTATGAATAGAGGCGAACTTCTGAGGCTCATGAGGGGAAAAGTATGGGGAAAATGGGCACTCCTGAGCACACCTCCATCGGAGCAGCTTGCATGCAGCACAGGGGGTTGATGTATTTGGAGGTTTATGACCACCCACCATCGCCTTCGTTGTATGACTTCCTCTCCCTTACAAAATCGAAATCTCTCCCTTTGAAAGAAAAATCTATTGGCCATGTCAATGGAATTACAAACAGTCAGGCCTATAACAGAAAGGCTTTGCTAGATCATTAAAACATATTTCGATCAATCTATGCTTGAACCATGAATGCAAGAAGATTTATATCTCATAGGGGTTGATTATCAGATCATTATGAATTAGGTTTATAAGCAGCATACCTTCTTTCAGACACTTAAGCATCACTATACTGATGGCAGCGTTCAAAACGAATTATTTGCATGTCTGTTCACAATTTGAAATCAAAATTTATTCCTTAGTAAATTTAACAGTGAGACCATAACTCGAATCTATATAGTTGATAAAAGAAGTTTACAAATTTCTACTCTACTTTTGTGTCCAGTATGGAAGAGATTATTCAATGGAGATTTCAGAAAAATTACAAAATATGATACCTTAAATCTGATATTTTTTTCAATGAACAACACCTGGACTGCTCATTGATTCCGTCTGCTAGGCCTCAGAGAAATATCAAAGGGAAGATAATTACGTTGTATAATCATAACGAATACAACAACCCTAATCGACCGATAACACTTAGAAAACAATTGCTTCACAGGAACCCTAATCGACCATTAATGTGGTTTTTTTTCTTGCAGATCTGAAGTCTTTATTTCACACGTATCTGTGGTTGTCCCAGCGCATCTTATCTTCTTCTATCGATTTGCAAAAGCATCATGTAAGACAGATTTACGAAAGGTTTCGCTGGTAATTGAAACACACGCTTAATATGGCCCAGAAAATGAAACACTGTCATAAAATGAAACATGGTCATAAAAAGAAAGGCATGGTTGCACATGTACTCTGTAATAAAATTTTAATTTTTATTAATCACTCAGACGTGACAATCAGCTAGTCACTATAGTAAATTTTAAATATGATCAAGTAAAAGTAAAAAAATAAACATGTAAACGGATGCCTTTATAATAGTGAGGAAGTTACTAGTTGAAATCACAACCATTGATTTATTGGGAGGACTAAGAATATTTCATCAATATTTAATCTTGTCCATACAAAACTATTTAAGCAGTAAAAACCTATTAAATGTGCCCATTGTCAATAGGTGCACGCCTTTCGGTGTAATTAAAATTGGAAAATAAAATGAAGGGAGTGATTTAATAATGGCGGCACGCATATCAAGTTTTTTTCTTCAATATGAATCGGTTCTCTGCTCTGAAATCGGGCTTATCCTGTCAGTCATGTCCATCCTTAATGGTAAAATTCTATTTCTTCATCTATCTTTTTAATGCATGTACATCTGGTCCTTAATTGTGGTGTCCATAAGCTTCTACGATGAAAACCATTGCCTTCCCACCTTTTACCGATTTCTTTGCTTGAGTTTTATTCCACAACCTACCTTGTAACTGTCAAACGTTTTCACTATAATAATTCGTGGATTTCTTCCCGGAATAACTTGTGCAGGGAAATAGCTCGTTTCACCTGTTGTATTGAGAGATTAACTGGACTTAAAGACCTTGAGATTCGTGAGGATGACAAACGTCCCTCAGATTCCGTCAGGAACATTATTGACAGGTAATTTGATAGAAGCTAAGTATAAGAGGTCGATTCCAACATTTGAAACCGTTAAACTGTTCTCCTGATCGTGAGCCCCAAATTGCTGACAATTGGCTTTGTATTTTTGTAATTCCTAGATTCCTGGTTAATTGCGTCCAAGATCCTCATGTATGATCGAGTTATCTATTTTTAATGCACGATATCATTGATAAAATCGGTGCACAGTTCCATGTAATGCTGCACATAAATTCGCGATGTATGATCCGGATTACGAGTGTACTTTCCTTTTTGTTTATCCTTTTTATAAGACCTTGTGAAATCTAGGTTTTAAGTTTTGATCAGGTTCTCCAGCGAACTCTAAATGTTTGACAGGCCTTATGTTCATTTGGAGGAAAGGTATTTTGAACATTCAATGAGGCCATCCAACGTTGCATCAGGCCTTGTCTTAAAATAAACGAATAACCTTTAATCTTTTAACCATAAAATACCAAATATTGTTTTTAGTCTGCCTCCTACTATTAATGCCCCTTTAGAATTGCGTTGGATGTATTTTGAGACTCTGGAATGCATTGTTGAGTCATTGATAAGTAAGAAATACAATCGCATGGTATTGTATTAAATGGTAATAAAATCCCAAGATTGAGTTGTTCGTGAAAGGTTTCAGTTTTCCCCTGATAGGTATTCACTTTGAGAAAGGATTATATTATTTTTTGTTTTCCCCATGAGCCACTGCAACAACCATTGATTACCTTTTGCAAAAGCATTATATTCTTTCTGTCAGCTCGTTTCTGAATTTTATGACTAAACCGTGGCGCGGCTTATACAACAGTTTCTTGATTTAAATATGGGATGTTGTGATTACAGCTGTAATCAAACAACTATGGTACCTACCTTATTGTGCTTAGAACAATAATATAACCGTCAAGTTGATTAACTGGTTGAGTCGTTTAATAGTTTGCTTCCGTTTAAGAGTTCCATGTTAATGGTGATGTAATAAGGTAACTATGTAATTTCTCATAGTTAGGTAATGTTTTCTTTTATGAGCAACGAAATTAAAATGGAATTATGCAGTAATAATAAACTATATAATAATCTAAATCTGAATTTAACCTTGTAATAATCTAAATTTTATAATATTACGGTATATATATGCATGTGGAATTTTAATGAGAAATTGTTATTTAGAAGCTTCCTTATTCTTCTTCTTAATGTTATATGGGGTTTCGTTCAAAGGTTATGGTACACTGTCATTATTGAACTCGAAAAGTTATGAAAAGCATAATGAATTTGATTGATTCTGAAACACCCCCCTTTAATGAAAAGTAAAGGTTACTTGAAAGTTGTTATATAGGTTAATATTAAGTTGAGATATGATGCAATGTGCTAAAATAAGTATATGATGGCAAGATAGTATTGCTTCTTCTTAATGTTATATGGGGTTTCGTTCAAAGGTTATGGTACACTGTCATTATTGAACTGGAAAAGTTATGAAAAGCATAATGAATTTGATTGATTCTGAAACACCCCCTTTAATGAAAAGTAAAGGTTACTTGAAAGTTGTTATATAGGTTAATATTAAGTTGAGATATGATGCAATGTGCTAAAATAAGTATATGATGGCAAGATAGTATTGAGGTATGTCTAGAAGGTTGCAATGTTTAACCATGTCTTGATTGTAGTTACGTTGCGTCCCGTTTAGCTAGATTGATTACAATGTTCTTCTTATGGTTTCGTATAATGTATTTTAGTGTAAGTTGGATTTCGCAAGGGTTGGATTTTATGTACTGTTTGATGGTCTAGAGTTTTTACATTTGCATTTGGAATCCTAGTGCGCTTGTCACAATGTGGCGACAAAATTACCTAAAAGGAATCGTTGCGCGGGTTGATAGATAAGCGCATATGAAACCGTGCTGGGTCATGCGCTTCCCGTTTAGGGTGAAGTGGTTGTTGTAAATAATGTTTGGTACATTGTTCTGTAATGTTTTAATTGCGATTGTTTCTCGCTCACCATATGGGTTCCAGTCACATGTGTCGTTAATGTTGGTTGCCTGGGTTGATCTGATGTTGGAAGATAACTTAGTTGGCTTAGTCTTGTTGGTGTCAAGTGGTACATAGACACCTCCTTGTTCCTCAGAACATTCTCCAACGTTGAGACCTTAAATGGTTAAAATTGATGGGAACCTAGGCTCGAGCGTTGCTTATGTGTCCTCGAGGTCCTAACCATTGCAGGGTAGGACAGGCGGGTAGTCGTCATTTTTTTTCTAATTGATTTTCGCATGTTGCATTCAGTTGCATGACGTGATAGTTTGTTGGGTCATTATGTTGTCTGTTGCTTGGATTGCGTGCATTGTGTTCGTCATCGAGTTGCATTGATTGACTGTTGTTGTTGTTACTTCCCTACTTCTAAAATAAAATAAAAATTCACTTATG
>JASDQU010688092.1:31108-47405 GCA_032191745.1 Picea mariana
GAGTCTTGGAAATTAGTTCTACACAAGGTTTTAGCTCAACAGTAAAATCAAGCTCCCTCTCAGGAGGTAACCCTGGTAACTCATTCGGAAAAACATCTTTAAATTCTGACAATACCGGGTACTGATCCAATGAGGGTCCCTTCCTTTCATTCACTGCTTCCACTACATAAAGTCGACACCCTTGCCTCAAGCATCGTTTAACCTTCATAGTTGAGATAAAGCGTAATGACACTTTTCTTCGTACACCCTAGATCTCTACTGGCCTTCCTTCGTCGTCTACACAGAGCACCCTTTTTGCGAAACAATCTACCAAAGCTCAATGAGCTTCTAACCAATCCATTCCAATGATTAGGTCATATGCCCCAAGAGCAGTGACGTATACCTTCAACCTGGTAGTACACACTCCCAGGTTTACTATAAAATTATCAACACTAGGTCCTACTGCTTGTTTTTCCCCCGAAGCCATCTCGACTTGTTTAAAGTCATTGTGCTCGTAGGCTGCCAACCCACTATTTTCTAATGCAGATGGTGAAATGAAACTATCTGTAGCACCAGAATCAAATAAAATCTTAATGATGATATGATTTAACGTACCTGATGACTCCACCACCGTGGATTGATGTTTGACCTGACAATTATTAACCGCAACGTAAATCTGGTGGATGCTACTTGCTCTTCCCATCGGGGCCTTTCCTTCTCTATGTGCGAATCCTAGTTGTAACTGTGGGCAGTCACGCTGGTAATGGGGTCTTCTGAACCCCCAACAGGTAACATGAGATTGAACATGCGCATTGTTATGTGACTGTCTCTGAAATGAGTTCCTTCCCCTGGAACCCCAGCCCCGATTAACTGTTCCATGAGATGGTCATGGACCTGTCCACGTCGTTGGTGATGAATGAGATGCTGCACTCGCTACCATTGAAATCCCTGTGGTCATTGTCCTTGGTGTGACTCTGTTACCATATGGGGGTGGCCTTGGGCCCCCTCCCCTGGGAAATGTCCTAGGGGCCTTCCCCACGAATCCAGGACGATGCGGAAAGGTCGGTCTCGTACCTCTGGTTAAGTTCATGTGTTTCTCCGCATAACGCACATTTTTCACAGCTTCCGCTACCAAAGAAAGTTTCCACATTTGCACCATAGCTCTTATCTTAGGGTTCAATCCATAGACGAAGCACTCTTCCTGTCGTTGGTCATTGTCCATATACAAAACATATTTGACCAATTCCATAAATCTGATCTCATATTCTTCTACAGTTTTGTTTCCCTGTACTAAGGCATGAAACGATCCTACTTGTTGTTCCTCATAGTAGGCTGGCAAATATTTCCTTCAGAACCTCTCCTCGAAAAGTTCCCAAGATACTGTGTCTGGGGTAAGATGTAGTTGTCTTTCTAGGTTGCCCCACCAGTTCAAGACACTGTCTCTTAAGTAAAAAATTGCGATCTTCGCCTTTGAGTTGGACACATAGTCCCTTAAGGAAAAACACCTTGTCATGCCTTCCAACCATGCTTCCGCGTGCTCACTGGCACGACCCCGGGCATGAAATACATATCAAGAGAAAGGATTTCAAGGAAGGAGACCCATTCTTACTGTATGACAGTAAGTTTTTGCAACATCCTGGAAAGTTCAAAATGCATTGGATATGGCCCTATGAAGTAAAGAATGTCATGGATGGGGGAGTTGTATAGCTAAAGGATCTCACAGGAGCAAAGATGAAAGGAATGATATCTGGGATTCAATTGAAAGTGTACAGGGACAATCGACCTCCTACCACTTAAAAAGGTTACAACGCAAAAAAAAAATACTAGAAAATACAATGCGCAGTAGAAAAGGGACTCGACGTGAAGAAATGAAAGAAATGTTTGCGTGCAACATTCAGGTGATACACTACACACTAAGGAAAGGATATGCCATGCACTTGAGACGTTCAACACACTGCAAAAAGGACCAACGGTCAGAAACAATGGAAATACGAAAAATGGCGGTTACAATCATAATAAGCGTAATTATGAAAAATGGCAATTATGATCAGAAAAAATGACTATGAAAATTGATAGCTATGAAAAAAAAGGCGCCAATTGGAGAAATTTAATGGAACGTACGCACACATCCTTATTGCATTCATCCCAACCAAGGAATCTTCTCCGAGAAGCTTCACAACATTCATGACATGCTCTATATAAAGGGGAACGCGGGAAAATTACAACTTATTGTGAAATTGCAAAATCATGTAGATATAGAGCACAAAAAGAAAATGCAAATAGACGAGTGCACAGTGAGGACCATTCGAAGCCATTCAGAGAAAACTAACCAATAACCACGATAGCATCACCAAAGATGGGTGTGTCGAGCCAAGTAGCGAAGAAAACCCGTAGCCGGGTTAGACTACCTCAGGGAACCAACAAGGCCAAGCCAAAAGCCACACATAGGGGAGAATTCATCGATGTGGACAAAATTATCTCACCACATGAAGAACCAACAATCCATACACCAGTGGAGGAATAAATACGATCCCCAACAATAGCTTCCATGGACATCAATCTACAGGAAAATTCACAGGTCGGCCAAGTCGAAGACGTAGGCAACCCACAGAGACCTACGAGGGTCGAAGGATCCCATAGAGGAAATGGGGCCACCACAGCACAAACAGAAGTTGTCACGCTAATACAATTGCATAGAGTAGGGTTTGCGCAACAACAGGTGGGTCTGGTGGAAGATATTACCGGCCAACCAGAATCTAATGCCCAAAAGAGACAGATGGAGGTCGAGACCTCAAGCGAGATGCCAAGAAGAAAGGGAAAGAATCCCATGATGCGGTGATCACACCGACATCTTGACTCAACAATAGTACTATCGTGCATTCCTGAGGGGGTGCAGGTCACACCTAACCTGCTAGGATGCGTGGAAAGACTACGGTACTCGAACCACGACGTGGACGATGCTAGAAAATTCCCAGAGTTTGTGCAACAAGTATATCTTGATAGCATAGGTACAAGCCCCTTTGGAGACCCAATT
Source organism: Picea mariana (assembly GCA_032191745.1). NCBI lineage: Eukaryota > Viridiplantae > Streptophyta > Pinopsida > Pinales > Pinaceae > Picea > Picea mariana. The sequence goes on from JASDQU010688092.1 coordinate 34,122, forward strand.
TTACAGCCAAAACAATGGGCATCTGATCTGGCCAACATGGGCATTTTGAATTTGCTCAAAATTCCCCACTTCGGCAGGGGAAAAGAGGAAAACAACTGTGTGAAATAGTTGTTGGCAGTCCTCCACAGAGGATTTGTATGGTTGGAAGAGCTTGTGTCAATATATGTAGAACTCATTTCCTTCATCATAGATCTACCAACTATGGGCAAGAGTCCCGCGTAGAACCTTGATGACAAAACTAAGGAGAAATCCCTTGTCGAGGAGATGAAGAAAACATATGGCATAGAGAGGGGCTTGTGCGGGATCATTATAAAGAGGATCAATGATGCCACGACAATAATGGCCACCAAAATCATGGTGTGGAAGATGCTCCAAAAATGCCGCAAGGAGGAAGTCACTATTAGGGTCGTCGCAACTGCAGCGCATAACACCAGTGGAAATCTGTTCAGCTGGGCCCCGTACTTGTTGAACTTGTTCCTCGATGACTCCCAAGAAACACAGAACTTGGGAACAAAGTTCCACTACTCATGGTTGATAATTTTGATAGCCTTAATTGGGTGGAAGGAGCCCCCATACTGTCATTTTTGTGAGCGCATAGGTTATTTCCGCGTAGCGCTATACACATCGTTGGGGAGAAATTCAGACCCCAAACATAAAAGTGCCAACATAGGTACATTTGCAAGGTACTTCAGAAAAATACATGAGAGCATTGCAAATTCTTGGAGAATTACTCCAGACATGGTCATGCAGTTCAGGAACATAGCCAACTTCAAAGCGTCAAGGCACAATATGTGGATCGAAGCACGAAGGGATCCAGGCAAGGAGTGGCTACAGTTAAGATACTGTGTCATGGAAGAAGACATAGAAATGGATATGCGAGATTGGAAATATGATTGGCGCATCCCAGTCTTAACTCAAGAAGTGCCTAAGGGTACGGAGGCAAACCTAGGGTCAACCAAGATACCCACAGGAGCCAAAGTTGCGCCTAAGAAGATGAAACCAATTCAAAAGCTAGTGCAACATAAGAAGGGGAGTGTTCCAAAGAAAGATGCACCGACAAGAAAAAAGGACACTGTCCCAATAGCAAGAGAACAAGAAAGGGGGGAGAAAACAACACAAGAAACCCCCTCAACAACCAGCCCATAGGAAACAACGCAAACCAAGAGGCCAAGCATACATATAGGGGGTTCGCGCAAGAAGGCCAAGGCACACAAGCATCCACTAGAATATACGATCACCGAGGAGGACACCAACCTTGTGGCCAAAAAATTCCAGGAACAAACAACTGAGGAGTTTGAAGACGTGTAACACCAAAGAGGTTGAATTCAGGACGAGTTGTCCAATATAAGGCAGGCCCTAGAATAGATCATCGGAGCACATAGACCTAGAGGGGGGACAGAGTCATTCCCAGCAGGAACATAAGTAGAGGTAAGGGTCACATCAAATGAACGAGATACCATCCAAACTATATCGCACGCGAGCCCGACCTTCACAATTACACCCAACATGTTGGAGATGGATGAAATGATAGCCGAGACACGACTAAAATATCTGGCGCAAGTAGAGTTGGTACTAGAGAGGATACCAGCCAAGGCACTGTACAAGCTTCAAGTCAGTGTCGCGTAGGAGGTGCAGTCGTATGCATGAACAGACGCAACAAACTTGAAACACACGAAGAATGGAAAGGAAGTGTTAGAGTTGGTGGTTGAACAGGTCAAGCTCGAAACCAAGAAAGTAAAGGAACACATAGATAGGCTAGAGAAGGGATTGAATGTAGCATATAATCAAATCCTGAACAATGCATAGGCAACAAAGAGTAGCACAGAGGAGAATATCAACCTCATCGCATAGAAAATTGACCAATACAAGCAATATATTGAGGAGCTAAAAGAGAATCTCAATCCCACAACCTCGCTTGAGGTTCGAGAGAAGAGAAAAATAAAAGATACACTCCAACTAGCAGAGATGGAGAAACGAGTCAATACAGTAGCAGAATTGTTTGAGAAAGCAATGCATCTTTGGAAAATGCTGGAGGAAGATGAGAAGGTTCAGTAGTGGGACCAGGAGGAAGAGAGAATAAGTGCAACAATCCAGGACCTCAAGCAGAGGAAAAATACAATGAGCATCATCGAGCGATTGAAAGGGACGCAGGATATCAAAATGCTGCAGGCAGAGATAAAATTTGGCTGCTGCACAGGCACAGAAGTAGGAATGACAGACCCAGATGGAACCTCTCCAAGAGATAGCAACAGATATTATCGCACAGTTGGAGGAGGAAAAGAAGAACATGGAGCAAGAACAGGTAGAGTGAGCAACAATCATACAAGAGGAGGTCACAACGCAAGCACTAGAGGCACTAACAAAAAAATCCATGCACGTCCAAGCCAAAGGAAGGGAACTTACACACAAGTTCCATAGCCTAAAAAAGGTTGTTGAGGGAGCATGCAACTCCTAGGTGGCTCAGGATGAGCCACATGTTAGTGTTGGGGGCCTGTTGGGTGTAGGCCTATTTTGAGGAGATGTTATTTTTGAGGGAAAAACCTAGAATGAGAAAAGTACAGCTAGAAGGAAAAGAAACACGTGCGAGGAAAGCACGCAGGGAAACCTAACCACATTAGGGTTAGGGTTTTTGTAAGATATTTTAATGGCTAAGAAGCCAAGAATAAGTAGAAATAAGTACCTAGGAGGTCTAGGTCGAGAGAGAGAGAAAGAGAGACAAGTGTCGCAAAGTTTTGTAATGCTCGAAGAGGGAAACTATTGTAAGATTTGAAACAAATTCTATAAGATGTTGTGTTGTAGGAGAGTCAAGCAACCTGGTCCCAAGGGTTATATTGAAGGTTGAGGATCCTGGTGTGATCTAGTTGGCCTCACAGGGATCGAGGAGCCTATTGATATTGTGAGATCAGAGATTGTAGTGCACAAGGTGCCATATATTACTTAACCATAATAAAAGAGCCTAAGCTGCCAAATATTTGTGGACGTAGCCCAGGATGGGGTGAACCACGATAAATCATGTGTTATGTGAATTGCTTATGGTTATGTATTGGTTTTTAATGATTAAATATCAGATGAATGTATTGATGAGATAGTTAGATATGTTGATTTACATGCATGAATAAATAACGATAGAGCGTTTAATATAGATGGACAATAGATGAAATAAATGGAGATCACAAAGTACAATCCCATATCCCCACTCATTCCCATACTGCAAGCACTTGAGCATTGCAATCACCCATAGAACTATCTCGGGTGAGGCTGCACAATACACTCAATGTGATGTGTTTCCTTCTGGTTCATTGGGAGAGCCGATAGTTTTAGAGGGATTTGTTGGAATCTTGTTTAGATCTGAACCTAGGTTACCCCAAGAGGTAGGAAGAGAGACTAGTAATCAACACCGGGTGTTGTTTATGTGCACTCCCTACACCAAACTCTGCATAAATTTGAACTATCTCTTCTCATCTTTGAGTTCTCAACTTTCTAAGGGTCTCGACCCTTTTATTCTTCTCCAAATGATTTCTTGTTCCCTCCTGTCACTCCTTCACTCATCTTCTTGAGCTTGTGGACTTTTGTAATTGTACTTTTTCACTCCTTGCACTGGCTTCACCCCGATTCTTGAACTTTCAAAGACTCACACGCGCACTCCTTACGCTTGCTCAATGCACTACTTGCAGAGCTTCCTCCTTAGAGTGTTCAATAACTTTGGTGTTCTTTCCCTTGCACTCTTCCTTCCAAGGTTTAAGATTTTTTTGGTGTGCCCACCTAGCACACTCTTCTTTGAACTCAAAATGGAGTTCAAGTGCACTCCTTGCACTAGCTTCATAGAGTATTTTAACTACTCTGGTGTGCACTCCTTACACGAAGCTTAAGAGCCTGAAACTACTCAAAAAACTACAAATAGATAGAGAAGTCTATCTAATTCCTTCAAAGGGAAAACTTCTCATACTCATAGCATTCACCAAACACATGGTAAACATTCAATAAACAGATTCAGAAACAACCATAGAAACACACAGAAACCTCATGGGCAGACAAAATGATTTTGTATTAACTTGAATGTCTATACAATGGTTAGAAATCTTAGACTGCAACATAGTCTCAACACTTCTCCTCTCCTCTCTTGAGCTCTCTACAACTCTCTCAACCATTGACTAATGAATTTTGAAAAACAAAGAAATTTTACAAAGGAGGGGCTCTCGAGCCTTCCTCCACCTACTCGCATTGAATTACATTGAATTTCCATCAATCCAAATCGGGCCTAAATATGCCTATTGTCAGCCATTAAAGGAGACTTCACATGCAACCTATACAAAGGCACATGGCTCGGCTTTATTCAGCCTCCAAAAATTGAATTACATTAAAAATTTTAAATTTATGCCTAAATTTGAAAGGACTGGTGCATCCTTCTTTGGGATCTACTCCCTCCTAGTGCACGGATGTGTTGTCTCGTTGATGCACTGGCGCATTTGCTAAGGTGGAGTGATGGTCCTGCATCAGATAACTTCTTGTGTCTTGTGCATGGTTATTCTTCTTGTGATCTTGGTTTACTGCAGCTATTATATTTTGTGTTGCTGCATTGTTTATAGTTCAATTTCATGCTAACTTGAAAAGAAAATTGCATGTGCTTTAGTAACCATTAAAAAATTCAACACATCAAGCTCACTGCTCTAGGGTGATTTCTTACATAGAAATATCACTCTGTAGACCTAACAATTTTCTTCTTCATGCAATTACAACTCCAATAAGATTCCCACAAAACCGACTATATTTGTCTTCAATATCTAACACTCAACATACTCTTTCTTTCCCAAAACCTGCTTACAACACCCATTCAAATTTCCTTTTACCCATGCAAGATGACTCTCACACTCCCCAATGTTGATTGTAATCAACCCCATGCTCTCAATGACTATGTAAGGTGACTTTTCACACCAACCTTCGTACATGTATTCAATGATTGGGTCTTGGGATTAATACACACAAATAATTCTCCCCCTTGGACCCCCTCTCTTATGGAAACTTAGCCCCCATGACTATGTTCGTGTTCATGGAGTATGAGAATGATTTTGTATAGGAGGTCCTTTCTATAAGAATATACCTATTTTCAAATAAGGAGGAGGAGCGGGATATGTTATTGTTTCTTTTTGTTCTCTCTAATGACTACTTAAGCATCATGCATAACTTGTCAGTGTCTCTTTAACTTTTTATAGCCTTCAATTTAAATAAATCTATTTGTTCCTATACCTCTTTTATTTCTCTAATTATTCTTTTAATCTTTCTATAACGCCCATGAGCAAGACTCTCACCTTATATTCTCTAGGGTTACTAAAGGAAAAAGTGTCTAGGGTATCTATGGCTAGAGTTTTGTGCACTAAATATTTCTCTTTTTCCTTTTCATCAGAGGAAGATGAGTCTTTAGACAATAAGTCTCTATTAGGACCATGAATAGAACTATTGAAGGCAAATTAAGGAAAAACTTATGGGGACTTATTTACCACAGTTAGGGTATGTCCCGTGACTTGTTTTAAGCCAATATTGAGCACAATCTTCTCATTTTCTTAGTTAATTTTTTTGGAGTATGTTGAAGCAATTCTGCTTTTCCATCTAGAGTAGAGATAGATGCCATCAATTTTTCATTTGACTCTTTTAGACTCAATATGTATCTGCCTATATCATCTATATTTCTATCCATTAGAGATTGTTCAACATTTCTATAGTTCCGTAACTATTTCTTGGAAGTTATTGTCTCATCAAATTTTCCGAATTTAACAAAAATGAGGTAAGAAATCTTATTATCATATGTAGTTTCTCTAAAATAATAAGCATGAAGAATTCTTGTTTTATGACATGATTGGTGACGTAGACCCTTCTCATTGTTATGTTATGGATTTCATAGGATATACTTGAACATCATCCTCTTGTTTATTGTTCAACTTCTTTCTAATATTGTCACAATATTTATAATCTATATGACTGCCATTATTATGCAAGGCTTTGTTGGGATTAGAAGCTACAATAGTTTTGGAGAGGTCAATGCTAGGAAGAATGGGAAATTGAAATTTATTTATGGAAGTATGGGGCCCAGGTTTTCTCATAGAACTAGATTTATCTAGTCTAATCATATTTCCTTCAGTGTTTTGATTTATGAGTAATCTTTTTGGAATTATTGGTTCTAAAAGTCTAAAAAAATACTAACATATTGTTCTTTCCATTCTTTAGGGTATGCCAGTTTTGTAAAATCAAGAACAATTGGTGTAGTGTTTCCAAGACCTACCACATCCATGCTTTGATGAAGTGCTCTCTCACTTAGTTGAGGGTGAAGAGAAATCACAATGGTTGTAATAAACCTAAGATAAGTGGTAGTATATAATTGGACAACATGGGATTGGTCAGACATTTTAAAGCCCAAAATTTGAACATAAGCTTGGATGAGAGATTTAATATGATGGTCATTAATGTTGAATACATATTAGGGAACTATAGATGATTAGATAGGAACATTATTAAGAGGTGTTCCAAACCACCAATTAAAGCATCTGTGAAGTTATTACGTTGATAGTCAAGAACACAACATAGGCTACTAACATTGAGGCATGGTTGACAAGAGGATTCAAACCAAATTAAATCAATCCAAGATGTGCATACTTAAAATCATGGTCAAGTCCATATTGCAGATCTTATTAGTAACTGAAATAATTTTATAAGCATGATTCTGAATACTAACTAGAATATTTGAGGAAATATATCTAATCTTTGGGATTTCTCTGAAATTCAAGGTACCCGATTCATATATCTTTGATGGAATGACTCTAGATAGCTCCCACTTAGGATAGTGGAAATACTTGTGCCCCAAAGAGAGTCATTGTGAGGTGAGCTATGGCAAATAAAGTGATGATGATGTACATCTCAGAAAGTGAGTGATGCTCAGTATGGTTCCCTTGATCATGTTGCAAGTAGACACTATCCCATGGAGAGTTAAGATTAAGAGAATATTAACTAAATAAGATATCCTAGACCCATGAGTGAATAAGTGTAGGCTTGGTGTGATGGTGTTGAACCTGAAAATAAAAAGAGTGAGGCCTGGAATTAGAGAGAACTGAAGAGAACCTTCTTGGATACTACCTAGAAAAAGAGCATTGTATTAATAGATATTGTTGTGGTGGAAGAACTTGATGGTTGTCTCAATGGAGGGTAAGAGGATGACTACAACATGTTGTAATGGTTGGGATTCCCTTGATGTGTTCTGAAGTTGTATGGGTCTAGAGGGATTCTTATTGATTGTGCCCACAAGAGAGGCTATTGGTGCAATTGAGAAACTTATGAGATGTTTGAGAACTAGAACCAATACTGCATGCTCATGCTTATTAGTATAGAAAATAAAAGTTACATGGTTGTGTAAGGGAGATGTGGCTACTTGAAGCAAGTGCGAGTTCCAAGAGCTCTTGTGTGTTATGGGATCTTGCTACAACTGTGGGGTTCTGATTTGTTTGATGCTAGTTGAGAGAAGTAGGGTAAAATAATGAATAGGTTGGAGGGGAGTGCAAAGGAGGGCCTAAGAAAATGGTTGGGGTGTAGGGGACTTGGATATAGTATATATGTGTGATAGGGTGGAGGAAGGGTTGGAAACATATGGATATGTACTATGGAATACTAGTGAAGGTGGTATGATGATGATGAACATAAAGAAGTTGTGGTGATCCTAGGTGTGTGGGGGTTGGGTTAGGGAAAACGTGTAGAGACAAACATTTATGGAGGATAAGTTGTTGAACCATACCAGGGTGAGGAGAAGAGTTGTTAGAAATAGTGATTTTATAGATGCAATTGTCTTTGAAAAGAGTGTGGGTAATTTTGTGAGCATCATTTAGAGACTTGCATTGTTGCTTGTAAGGAAAGTCAAGGATCAGATTAGAAAAATCTAGCGAGAATATGTCGCAATCAATGGTGTGTTTAAAGGGGCCAATAGAAAAGGTGATTGCACAATGTTGGTGTTGACATGGGAAAAATCACCCTTTGTCAACAACAAGGGTTACCCCTGATAAGAAGTCCCAATCAGATCTGTCACCATTTGGAATAGGGAACCCATCTATATTCTGGCCCAACATCCATTTTTGGTTTTGATTTTACCTATTATGGCCCAATCCACCAATGAAGGTGTCCTAACATAAATAATGACAAGAAACTAATCTAAGATGCATGCGTTCAGAAAGAACTAAGGAAATCAGAAAGTAAACATAGAACTAGCCATGTTCCTGTCAAGGGACTATGAAATAGTTCACATAGAGAAAGGACAAGAATATGAATAAACAACTGTAAACATAGAGTATTCTAGCATTTAGACAATCGTTTATGGTTCTACGCCCATGAATTTAGACAAATATTCTTTGAAGAACAGAAATAAGAATGACACCATCATACATAAGAATAGTCTACAACATGAAGTACATTCTTGCATAACTCGATTATTGAGAAAAACACAAAGGAATAGTTCACAATACATCCAACACGAGAATCAAAGCTCTTCAAAAAAAAGCTTGGCAAAACTAGCTTCTCCTCATTAAAAGTTTATGTCTACGAAAGCTCCAATGAGGGCTTCTCAACTTTAGTTAATATCGTATTCCCAAAATAGTTCAGAAAATGTACAATGCTTGAAGGGCCAAAAATCCCTTTACTTGGATACAATCCGCATATTTATTGAATTTTTACTTGACTCTTGGCCTTTATCCTTCGACTCATGGCCTCTCATTTACCAACATTTTTCCTTATTCTCTTCGTAATGATGAGAGAACAAGGACAACATAAATTTTTGTGTTTTAATGTATAATAGGCAGTTACAATTTGAAATTTGTCTTCTAGTGTTGGTGGGCCATCATAGACTTTGGCCATATTGCATCTCGCCCACCACGAAGATTGTTCATGGACATGAGAAATCCTTCATTCTCAGTGTTGATAGTTGATTTTGATGGGGTTAATACTTCCTCTTCATCCATTTGAGTTTGATCTGATTTTGGTGCTCCGACATTTGTTGTCATTGTTTCTCTATCGTCTTTAGTTGCAGACCGCATTTGCAAGGGTATTCATGCACACTTGAATAATTAACTTGATGCGTAGCAACTGTGCCTTCATTATTTTCTTCTCTCACATGCTACCTATCTAGATTACTGAGTGCAAATTTCCTTTGGCGTTGGTACTTGAAACCATTTGACATGCAACAGATGAGTGACCTCAGAGTAGCCTCAAAATAAACTATTAGAACTAATCATTTGAAAGCATAGAACTAATACATTAACTAAGTGAGAGTTCATATATGCTTCCCTGAGTTTGGTTCCAGGTTCCTCTATTCTTGTTTGAGATGTCATGTTCTCTGGCATTGTTGACACGATACCATATATTCATATTGAAAAATGTAAACAATTGGTTATGATTTTCTCAAATCATATAACTGTGAAGTCATAGATCTCATAAATAACTTTCCAATGGTAGAAGGAATGCACAAAACATGCATCCAAGTCAAAAGTTATGGACAAAATACAAAAGACGATTTTTAGGAACTCCTCCTTTGTGTACCAGAGCAGTTTGTGAGAACTCCTCTGGTGTGAACTAGAGCTCATCAAAGGAACTCCTCTGATGTGAACCAGAGGACATCTTAAGAGCTGCTCCAGGTGAACTAGAGGCCAAATCGAGAACTGTGTCGGTGTAAACCAGAGGCTAAGTTATGAACTTTGTTAGGTGTGAACCGGTGCTTATCTTGTGAACTTCTCTGAATTGACTCTTTGGGATTTTGCTGAGCCCCAAAAACCAGTTTACATAGGCCCCTTTTTACTCTCTATACAGGTTCAGGAAAACCCACGAGCATTTTCCTTTGGCGCTTTTTCCCTTTAAAATTTTGAAATACAGGCGCTAGCTCCCTTCGCTATGCCCATTTCTACATATGACCTCGGGCTATGACCCGGGGCTTAACCCAAAAGATGCTAAGCCTTCAGGGTTCGGGACTCTTAGAACCCGACACTTCTCCAAACCCCTGAACTCATAGGATTGTTCCACGTGTTCACTTATGAATCGACGGTCGGATATATGCATCCTCGCCTCCAGGATTTTGTTGACTTCGGGTCAACACCCCCTCTTGGATTCTCTCCCAAAGTGTCTCTGTAGTCAAATCTACGGAACAAGCACCACGTGTCCGCAAGATGGATGGCCCATATCTATTCAATCCTTTGGGACTTCGACAGAACGGTCCTTTGCCCCTCTCAAATCCCACAGATCTCTAGCCTCCCGGACCTCCAGATCTTTCAACACTTGTCCACTGTGGGACTCATGGTCGCGATTTTCCCTCTTCTTCGGGACTCGAGACTTCGATTATCCTAGCTCATTTACACTCTTTTAACCTCTAAATGCACTAAGTGCTGAAGGATCCTTAAAGCTATCCTTCATGCAACTATCCCAGATTTGACGATTGTTAGCACTCTGGTGATCTCCCGCTAGATCTCCACCGTAGGTTCTTCAAACTCTTCCCTTCAAGGGATTACTGTCGCTGGTCCTCCTGAGCTTAACTTTTCGAGGTATATGAGACCTTTGCCTTTCCTCCGTGAGCTTCTTTTGAACTTAAAAATGTTCAGACTTATAATTTTTTGAGTCTTTTCTCCTCGACACTTTTGGTTTCTATCTCTCCTGAGCTTGTTCCTCCAATGTTTTAGAACCTTGGGCAGACACCTTGTGTCCTTGGAACCTCTGCAACACTTGATTTTTCTCTCCTTCACAAAGAGTCTGAGAACAATTCAGCATGCACACTCCTTGCGTGGCCCTGTGTTTTCTTTGTACTACTGCTATCAAAGCTTCAACGTTATCCCTCTTGAGCTTCTCTGAGTTAAACTTAACTCTGTCAACGCACTCCTTGCAGAAAATATGCACTCCTTGCATGAGCTCTCAGAAGAGAAACAACTGAAACTTATTCTAACTCCACAGATTCATGTATTTAACTACAAACTGCATTCATAAGCACACAAACAAGTATAAACGAAGAATTTAAATGAACATAAAACCTACCATTCATTCAGATAGACACAGTAACAACAACACCAAACATTTGGATTAAAGTTTCTTTGTTCTATTCATTCAAGTGATAATATACATAGATAAAAGCAGTCCTCCACTGCTCCTTCAACAACTTATACAATGCTTTGTGTCTCTCAACAACAACAACAACTCTCTCTCTCATAAATGGCAACTATTACAATTAAGTTGCACCAGCTAACAACTCTCTTCCAAATAAGCCACAACAGCCTTATTTTGGCAAAAATAAAAATAAAAATACAAGCATATATACAAGGGGTGATTCATTTATTAGCATTTACAAAGAAGATAAGGCTGATGCGCAGCATCTATACAATATAGCCTTTACATTAAAGCATCCATACAATACAGCATTTACATTAAAGAAGTGATAGTGATCCGAGAGGATCTCTAGGGATGCCCCCCGAGAGGACATGTTACAAGTTAACGTAGGGAAGATTTTACAAGCTACAACCATTTCTAGGAAACGAAAACCAGCAATGAGGCCGCGGTGCATTACGCGAACCGACATTATTTATATCGTACGACTACGACTCTCAGAGTTAACTATCGACAAATAGTAATTTCTTTTAAGTGTTAAATGTCGTATATATTTAAATATCCAATTTAAATAATGAAAAAGTTAAGTTCCAAATGAATATTTAGACTTATGAATCCTCAATTCTAGAATATTTAGACTTATGACTCTTAATTCGTTATATATTTAAAAATCCAATATTGACTTATGACTCCTTAATTCTGGAATATTTAGATTTATAAATCCTCTAGAATTATGACTCTTAATTCGTTATATATTTAAAAATCCAATTTAAATAATGAAAAAAAATCCAATTTAAAAGATGAAAAGTCAAGTGATGATTGTCTAAAAACTTCAAAAATTAGAATATTTATATTTATGTCTTTTTAATTGGTTATATATTTAAAAATCTAATTTAAATGATGAAAAGTTCCCACTAATGATTATCAAAAACTCCAAAAAATGGAATATTTATATTTATGCTTCTTTAATTGGTTATATATTTAAAAAATCCAATTTAAATGATGAAAAAAAAATCTAATTTAAATGATGAAAAGTTTGGAGTAATGATTACTAAAACCTCCAAAAATTGGAATATTTAGACTTATGTCTTCTTACCTGATTATTATGTCTCCTTAATTGATTATATATTTAAATAATCCAATTTAAATGATGAAAAAGCTCCAAAGTGATGATTGCCTAAAAACTTAAAAAAATGGAATATTTATACTTATGCCTCCTTAATTTGTTATATATTTTAATTGATTATATATTTAAAAAAATCGAATTTAAATGAATGAAAAGTTAAGTGATAATTGCCTTAAAAACTCAAAAAATTGGAATATTTATATTTATTTCTATTTATATATTTTAATTGATTATATATTTAAAAAATTCAATTTAAATGATGAAAAGTTAAGATTGATGATTTCTAAAAACTCCACAAATTGGAATATTTAGACTTATGTTTCCTTAATTGGTTATATATTTCAATTGATTATATATTTTAAAAATCCAATTTAAATGATGAAAAATTAGGAGTGATGATTGCTAAAAACTCCAAAAACAGGAATATTTAGACTTATGCCTCTTTAATTGGTTATATATTTTAATTGGTTATATATTTTAATTGATTATATATTTAAAAAATCAAATTTAAATGATGAAAAAAAATCCAATTTAAATGATGAAAAGTTCTGAGTGATGATTGCTAAAAGCTCCAAAATTTGAAATATTTAGACTTTCCTTAATTGGCTATATATTTTAAAAATCCAATTTAAATGATGAAAAGTTAAGAGTGATGATTACTAAAAACTCAAAAAATTGAAATATTTAGACTTATGTCTCGTTAATTGGTTACATACATTTACATAGACTTGTAGTGTAAGTGAATAATCTTTTCATATATAATAACAATATATAACACATTTAATATCACTACTACTAATATACATAAGGGAACTTTCCATATATAATAACAATATATAACACATTTAATGTCACTACTACTAATATCTCGTCATATCTCGTCATGAATCTTTTTATATATAATAACAATATATAACACATTTAATATCACTACTACTAATTGGATTTAACTAGAATTAGGGAGGTTTTTTTTATTTTATTTCAAGCTTAAAATAAGGATGGAGAGAAAAAATAAATGAATAAGAGAGAAAAAAATATATTAGGAATGACTT
>JASDQU010688092.1:51102-67767 GCA_032191745.1 Picea mariana
TTAACGTAGGGAAGATTTTACAAGCTACAACCATTTCTAGGAAACGAAAACCAGCAATGAGGCCGCGGTGCATTACGCGAACCGACATTATTTATATCGTACGACTACGACTCTCAGAGTTAACTATCGACAAATAGTAATTTCTTTTAAGTGTTAAATGTCGTATATATTTAAAAATCCAATTTAAATAATGAAAAAGTTAAGTTTCAAATGATTTCTTAAAAACTCCAAATACTGGAATATTTAGACTTATGAATCCTCAATTCTAGAATATTTAGACTTATGACTCTTAATTCGTTATATATTTAAAAATTCAATATTGACTTATGACTCCTTAATTCTGGAATATTTAGATTTATAAATCCTCTAGAATTATGACTCTTAATTCGTTATATATTTAAAAATTCAATATTGACTTATGACTCCTTAATTCTGGAATATTTAGATTTATAAATCCTCTAGAATTATGACTCTTAATTCATTATATATTTAAAAATTCAATATTGACTTATGACTCCTTAATTCTGGAATATTTAGATTTATAAATCCTCTAGAATTATGACTCTTAATTCGTTATATATTTAAAAATCTAATTTAAATAATGAAAAAAATCCAATTTAAAAGATGAAAAGTTCAAGTGATGATTGCCTTAAAAACTCCAAAAATTAGAATATTTATACTTATACCTCTTTAATTGATTATATATTTAAAAATCTAATTTAAATGATGAAAAGTTTCCACTGATGATTATCTTAAAAACTCCAAAAATTGGAATATTTATATTTATGCTTCCTTAATTGGTTATATATTTAAAAAACCCAATTTAAATGATGAAAAAAAATTTAATTTAAATGATAAAAAGTTTGGAGTAATGATTGCTAAAACCTCCAAAAATTGGATATTTAGACTTATGTCTCCTTAACTGATTATATATTTAAATAATCCAATTTAAATGATGAAAACAAATCCAATTTAATGATGAAAAAGCTCCAAATGATGATTGCCTAAAAACTTCAAAAATTGGAATATTTATACTTATGCCGCCTTAATTTGTTATATATTTTAATTAATTATATATTTAAAAAAATCCAATTTAAATGAATGAAAAGTTCTGAGTGATAACTGCCTTAAAAACTCAAAAAATTGGAATATTTATATTTATTTCTAGTTATATATTTTAATTGATTATATATTTAAAAAATCCAATTTAAATGATAAAAAAAAATCCAATTTAAATGATGAAAAGTTAGGATTGATGATTGCTAAAAATTCTACAAATTGGAATATTTAGATTTATGTCTCCTTAATTGGTTATATATTTCAATTGATTATATATTTAAAAAATCCAATTTAAATGATGAAAAAAAATCCAATTTAAATGACAAAAAGTTAGGAGTGGTGATTGCTAAAAACTCCAAAAACAGAAATATTTAGACTTATGTCTCCTTAATTGGTTTTATATTTTAATTGGTTATATATTTAAAAAATCAAATTTAAATGATGAAAAAAAATCCAATTTAAATGATGAAAAGTTCTTAGTAATGATTGCTAAAAACTCTAAAATTTGGAATATTTAGACTTATGCCTCCTTAATTGGTTATATATTTTAAAAATCCAATTTAAATGATGAAAAGTTTGAAGTGATGATTACTAAAAACTCAAAAAATTGGAATATTTAGACTTATGCCTCCTTAATTGGTTACATACATTTACATAGACTTTAGTGTAAGTGAATAATCTTTCCATATATAATAACAATATATAACACATTTAATATCACTACTACTAATATACATAAGGAAAATTTCCATACATAATAACAATATATAACACATTTAATGTCACTACTACTAATATCTAGCCAGGAATCTTTCTATATACAATAACAATATATAACACATTTAATATCGCTACTACTAATTGGATTTAACTAAAATTAGGGAGGCTTCTTTTTTATTTCAAGATTGAAATAAGTATGAAGAGAAAAAATAAATGAATAAGAGAGAAAAAATATATTAGGAATGATTTTGATTTTGGATAATGATTTTGAATAGTTTATTTGGAAATCGGAATTATAAATGGTTTATTAGGTAATATTCATTAGAATACTGCAATGTAATTGTTGATGAAATTATAATTTTAGATTTCTGAAACATTAATTTTAAATGTATAAATCGTCCGTGAGGTGTAGGACAGTCGGTGACGAAGTGTGTTGTTAAACCATTCTGTGTTGTTAAGCCATTCTGTGTTGAAAAGTCACCGGTTCGAAACCTGCGGGGACAAAAAAATCCAACCATGTAATTTCTTATATTGGTTACTCTTATCCTCATTTTAATTACAGTGAGCACATCTATTCTAAGTTATGTTTGGATTCTCTCTATCATATCCTCATTTTAATTACAGTGAGCACATCTATTCTAAGTTATGTTTGGATTCTCTCTATCAAAGAAATGAGCATACATGTCAAGTATGTAATTTGATAATTGGAAATGAAGTAAATTTTGTAAAAATTATAAATAAAAAATATATAAGAAGAAAATAAAATTTACAATAAGAAAAAGGTATTGATTAAAAGTTTTATCTTTTGGGTTTTGTGGTAGGAATTGGTTAGAATTTGGGATGTAAATTTTGACAAAATTTCTATTTTTGTTGTTTAAATTGTTTTTTTGAATGTATAAATGAATTTAGCTTGTCAAAAATTCTTGGGGTACTCGGATTATACAAACTTAGCCATTCATATTTCCAGATCCAACCATTCATCACAAAATTTTTGGAAAATCAAAAGCAAAAATAATCAGAAAACTCTCCAAAGATAAAACTTTTAAACTAATGCTAAAAATATATAATAATAATAAAAATTAATATATATCGATTTGTGTTTGATTTTTTGAATCTCTTTATGTTTAATGGATGTATACTTTAGATGAATATATAAAGTATGAAAAGATATATAATAATAATAAAAATTGATATATATCGATTTGTGTTTGATTTTTTGAATCTCTTTATGTTTAATGGATGTATACTTTAGATGAATATATAAAATATGAAAAGATATATACACGTTTATCGCCGGTATATGTAAATATGAATATATAAAATGTAAAGATATATACACGTTTATCGCCGGTATACGTAAAATGAAAGAAAACATGTCATAGTACCACTAACAATGACTTTAATCCCATCGCCTCATCCTATAGTGACAGCACGGACTCTAATTTTTGGAATTGTTTAATTATTTTACTTTTTATTAATTTATTATTGATTTCAATTGCGATTTGATTGATTTTGGGCCTAGGGAGTATACTATTGAAGCCATCACATGTCAATAAAAGTTTGAGAGGATGTGATTCTCCTTTATGGGATCCCTGTAATTATATAAACTTGAATATTGACAATAGTGGTACAACCAAACGTGAAGACGGTATAGAACGCGAAAAAGGAAAACAAGGCGGGCACAATAGCAGTAACATTGACTTTTTACGTCATCAAATCTTATTTAAATTATGGTAGGGAAATATTAAGTATCATTGGCTCACGGTTTTCAATATTTATTTTGTTACAGAGCATTGAATGTTGTAGTAGGTGGATTAAGATGTGATTGTTTATTGATCATTAGTAATAATCAATCTGCATTAAGGTTGGAATTTGACTTGCAAAATGTTTGTCAAAGGCATTTTATCAATTTTTTACGGCCAAATTTTCTACTTTAAACTTATTTATGATGGGTTATGAATTTTTGAAAACGTCATTATAGTCCAGTCCAGATATGTGTTGGAGGCTCTCATCTAGGGATGATTTTAAGGATGGAAATTTATTTTAAAATGTAGAAATTTTGACGAATCTTACTAATTCTTCATATGCCAACTATAAATGTTTGGCGATATTTTTGTAAAAATATTCAAATTTCTAAGTATTTTATATTGTTTTTATAAAATTTTGGCGATTTTTAAGGTAAAATATTTTTATTCTATAGAATTTGGGCGAATCATTTTTAAAATTGAAAATCTCATTTTTGAAAAAACCATGAAAAATTAGCCCATGAGCTAAATTTAATCCCTAAAATCATCGGAGTCTCATCCATGATCCTAGATTCCGATAGATAATGCTATTAATTGTGTAGTTATGATGGGATATGTGAGTCTCTGACAAGATAACATTATTTATGTTGTTGAGTGCTTAGAAAGACTCTGAGCAGATTGTTCAGTCCGTAGACTTTGAGAGTGAATGGTAAATATTGAAACAATTAACTCATGGTAGTTAAATGGGCACTTCCTTCATTCCATGATTAATATGAAAAATTAACTCATGAGCTAAATTTAATCCCTAAAATCATCGGAGTCTCATCCATGATCCTAGATTCCGATAGATAATGCGATTAATTGTGTAGTTATGATGGGATATGTGAGTCTCTGAGAAGATAACATTATTTATGTTGTTGAGTGCGTAGAAAGACTCTGAGCAGATTGTTCAGTCCGTAGACTTTGAGAGTGAATGGTAAATATTGAAACAATTAACTCATGGTGGTTAAATGGGCACTTCCTTCATTCCAGATTAATATGGTGACAAACTAATGTAATTTAAGCAAGTTTTTTTTAATTAGATTTGATTTTTCAATCTTAGACAAAAAGTAAAATTATGTCTAAAAGTAAAATTATATTTTTTCATATTAATATTAATCTGGATAAAAGGTAAAATTAATTTTTTTCATATTAATATTAATCTGGACAGAAAAAACTTAATGCAATAGTTTTTATGGGATCGCGGAACTAGCACAACAGAAAGAGAGGTTTAATGCTGTTAACCATTCATTGCCATTAACCATAAGAAAATCAGACAATCATGATTTATTATTTAATGCACTTTACTTTTATAACAAGAAATGTTTCATGTAATAAATGTAATAACCCAATAGCCTCATGCCAAATATTCCCTCCGTGGTTTGGGGAGCGGCACTAACCCTGATTCATAGGAGAACGAGCATATGTATTCGAGGATTTGGTGATTTTTGCTGGATTTTTTCTCCATTTGACAACTAACAACAAGTGGGGAGATGTGGTTATTGTAACTTTATCATTCAAATTGTTTCAAAGCATGCTTTGAAATTCGTCCATGGATGTGGCCATGGTGTTTTGGTTTCTTAACTTTGACATAATCGGGATTATGATGAATGGAAATGCGTTTTAGGGAAGGAATTGTGGCTGCCCACAACTCTTTTCTCTAGCCACTGGTGAGTTTATATCTATATTATTACATTCACCACGGTATGTGATTTGGGAGTTGGGATGACTGGGACTTGGGAGAATTCGTGATTCATGTCAGCCTACAACGCAGGGGAGAAGAGGTAGGTTGTGAAAGAGTGAAGAGCAGTCGAAAGTAGTTTTGGGAAAGACCCAAATGATGTCTTTGTTTATGAGTGGACAATTTCAAACACTTGTGTTATAGTGTGGAGTCTAGCCTCTCAGAATTGCATTGCATGTGCAAGCATTCTGTGTGTCAACCAATGATATCTGCATTGGGATTCTAGAGGTGTCAAAACAGGTGCCTTAGGCTTCATCCTTTCTTTTTGTATTTGGTTTTATAATGAATATAGAAGAAAGCTTGATTTATCTTGATACAAAAATTTTATGTGTTTAATCTATTGGTTGGTATTTTAATGATATTTGAATGTATTGGGTATTTTTCTTCTGGTTTGAGAATAAACACCCAATTATTATAATTTTCATTTTTAATTCTATTGACTTCTATTGGATGTTGTTTGTATGGATTGAAAGAACCATGTTTATCAAATTACCGATTTTTATGGTTTGTGAATAAATATTCAATTAATCTAATCCTTTGTTTTCTTTTTATTGATTAGTGTTTAATGTATCTAACTTTGAAATGCTTATTGTTGTAGTTATTTTATTTTTTTGTTTTTGGAGAGTGTGTCAATTTGAAAGTTAAAATTTTTAATTGAACATCAAATTTTTATTATTGAAGGGTTAATTTATTATTAAAACTTCAATAATGAAGGACACAAATTTACAGATCATGTTTTGTGAAGGCCAATATAAAAACCCAAAATGTCAACAATTTTTTTTTTTACGAGTAAAGATGAATCCAAATTCCAAAGCCTGCCTCAAAACATTGGTAGTTAACAATAATCAATTTATTGTATAAATGCATAGAATTTAATGATGTTGCATAAATAGATCAAAATTTTGGATTCACCTCAAATTTAAAATGAAACCCCTAAAAAATGTGAAAAAAAAAAATAACTCCAAAGAACAAATTGCTCCCAAATTAACCTACTCCTATAAAAATGACCCCATAATATAAAAATAAGACTGAACATAAAAAAAAATACCAAGTACTAAAAACTTTATTCTTACAAATTAACCAAGTAATATAAGCAAGGTACTCCTAACTTAATCCTTATAGGCTCAGCGTGTCTTATGGGTTATTTGGAATTATGAATGATAGATTGAGAGTATATAAAATAGTTTGAATCATAGTTATTAAATTTGACCAAATCAAAAAAATAAATTTGAAAATTATTCGATTCTGTAGATTTATCAAATTGTATTACAAATTCCATTAGTTTGTTTTCATATGTACAGTGTAGCGTGTGACTAATTAGGCATAATCTATTTTTTTCATGCCTCATAAACATGACTCCTAATATTTATCACTGTTAAAAGTAGAATTTGTCCTAAGTTAGTCCAAATGAGTTGCATGACTCCTAATATTTATCACTGTTAAAAGTAGAATTTGTCCTAAGTTAGTCCAAATGAGTTGGGTCTTGTGGGTTGGCTCCATTGGAACCCTATGAAATATATAGATCACTCTAGGTTTTGAAGTAGGCCACACAATTAGCTCATTTACTAGGATTGAGCACGTAAGATCGGTTGAAAATGCATTGGTAAACATTATAGGGTATCATCTTTTTTATGAAACATATTTATCTGCCTTTTTTTTGTTTTTTCTAAAACCGGAGTTAAGGAAGTGGCTTGACTCCATTTGAGAATAAAGCTAAATTATCAAATACCTTAAAATACCCTTAATAATAGAACATGTATATAAGGTGATAACCTTGCATTGTTTAAAATATATCATGTTAATCTTTACTTCTTTAATGTAATTTAGAGTAAATAGAAAAATATCTTAAAAACCAAAGTTTAAAGTTATTAAGTTATTTAATCATAGTTTTATATCCTACCCACAACCCAACCAAGAATTGTTACTATAGAGAAAATATCTGAGTAATTTGTTTGGTTTTGAAGATTGCTTCTATTGAATGCTCTTGAATAGAAGCAAAAGATGATCATGGGTTAAGTAGGCATCTTTGGATAGTGTAAAGATTGGAATTTTTTTATTGATAAAGTACACTGGTTAATTTTAACTAATTTTTTTTTTAATTGAAATTTGTTTAATCTAAATTTTTTTAATATCGAAATTCAACTTGGTAACAATGGTTTCAATCCGATTATCCGACCATTTGTGATTAGTATTTATTTTTTCCGGTTATTATAATTCATAATAGTAAAAGTAGAATATGAATATTTATTTAAATCGGATGTTGTAAAGGGAAAAAAGAAAGGTTAATTAGGCCGGTAGTTATAGGTGCACTTGGAAAGAGCTAAATTAAATAGGCTTTTAATTTTTATGCTCTTTGTATGGACAAGATTTGAAAACGAGGTTGAAATTTAATGTATTAACTTGTTACATTTCAAAATACAGCCTTTAATCATTACTATGTGTGATTACAGTGATTAGGTTTCCATATCGCCAATATGATGGCTGGGCAATTTAAGGCAATTTTTGATGATGCTGCCATTTTCATTTTTTTCCAGTCCCAATGTGTTAAGGTTTTCATTGCTATTTCTGGCTTCACTCTCGGACACATGTATTCCAGGATTTCCACTACAAAACAAGCCTACCCATCGAGCTTCTAATACGATCGATTGAATTTTCATTTGGCTTAATAGATTCAATATTTTATTTCAGTTTGTATAAAGATCCCGGATGAGTAGAATATGGCCGGTGTTGAGGTAGATCAATGACACTCTACATGTTGGCATTGCCATTTCATGTTTTGTATACATTTTGTTTTTATAATTCTTTTTTATTGATTCATCCGTAGCAATATTTATGGATCCATGCTTTGATTTAATTAGTTAAATTTGTTTTTTTGGTCAAAGCAAGTGGTTTTTTGGGTCCATATTTTTTGGGTAGCCTATGATATTATGTCCATGGATTGCATGTAATGAAGTTTATAAAAGGTTTGGTGAACTCCATTGTTAATGGCACTGGAGGTAAGGGGTAAAGGCTTACTTGACCTGCAATGGATTGTTCATGTTAAGGTGGAACACTTAGATTGTTGAGAAAATTAGTGAGGAAAGGTAAAAGTGAAACTTTAAGTTGTGTCAATAAAGGATTAAGTCCTGACCATTGATATAGTAAGAGATCCAATGGCTGGGATCTTCTATGATTGGAGGGCCCACACAAACCCTAAGCTAAGGAAAAAAAAAGGGTAAATTACCCAACAGTGTATTCATTCGAAAATGTGAATATGCGCGAGGGGCATACACAGAACAATGGGCAGAACATGTCTAATATATAGACAATAGAGCGTCCAGTCACATGACTGACCACAAGCACTACTTTAA
This sequence comes from Picea mariana, assembly GCA_032191745.1. Classification (NCBI taxonomy): domain Eukaryota; kingdom Viridiplantae; phylum Streptophyta; class Pinopsida; order Pinales; family Pinaceae; genus Picea; species Picea mariana. The sequence continues at coordinate 59,757 of JASDQU010688092.1, forward strand.
CAACCTTAGTGAAAAGGAATTTGAGTTTGAAATCTTACTTGGTGATGACTATGCCTATCATCCAAAAGGATTCGAAATTGTAAGGTTTGAGAGGGAGTCTGGCAAGCCTCTCTACCTATCATGTGTCCTCTATGCTCCTGGACTGAAGAAGAATTGGGCCTCAATCAGGGATGATTTTAAGGATGGAAATTCTCAGTCAGGGATGATTTTAAGGATGGAAATTCTCAGTCAAGGATGATTTTAAGGATGGAAATTTATTTTAAAATGTATAAATCTTGGCGAATCTTTTTAATCCTTCATATGTCAACTATAAATGTTTGGCGATATTTTTGTAAAAATATTCAAATTTCTAATTATTTTATATAGTTTTTATAAAATTTTGGCAATTTTTCAAGTAAAATAATTGTATCCTATAGAATTTTGGCAAATCATTTTTAAAATAGCGAATCTCATTTTTGGAAAAACCATGGAAAATTAGCCCATGAGCGAAATTTAGCCCCTAAAATCATCCATGGTCTCTGTGTCAGCCCTAGAAGACAAGGGTTATGAGGTCTCCTTCAAGGATTGAAGGAACTACATCAATCCTAGAGGGTTGAGCAAGGGATCTGAACAAGTCATTGGAGTAAAAAGGGACAAGTTATATAAATTATAGTTTGACTCCCACTATGCTCTAGCAAGCAACAACAACACCAGAGATTGTGAGTTATGTCACAAGCATGTAGCTCACCTTGGACATGGTGCTCTCAAATTTTTGGGAAATATTGTGACACAGATGCCTTCATTAACTACAAAACACCATGAAGTGTGTAAAGGGTGTGTTCTAGGAAAGTATGCAAGGGAAACTTTCCCCAAGAGTGATTCAAGGTCCAAGGGAATTTTGTATTTAATTGGATATCTGTGGCCCCATGTCCTCATTATCCATAGGAGGGAAGTTCAGATACTACATCACATTCATAGATGACTTCTCCAGAAAGACCTGGATTTACTTCTTGACATGAAAAATCTTAGAAGAGGTACTCAAGAAATTTCAAGAATTCAAAACCCTTGTTGAAACTCAAACATGAAAGAGGATAAGAGTCCTCAGGTCTGATAATGGGGGGGAATACACTTTGCATGCCTTCAAGAGGTTTTATGCTGAGGCTGGAATTAAAAGAGAACTGATAGTTCCTTATACCCCTCAACGGAATGGGGTCTCAGAGAGGAAGAATAGAGCTATTGTTGGTGCAACAAAAGAGATGTTGCATGATCAGAATCTCCCTAAGTTTCTCTGGGAAGAGGCATGCAACACTGCAGTTTATCTTCAAAACAGAAGTCTTCACAAAGTACCGGTAAATGTGACTTTGGAAGAAGCATTTACCAAAAGGAAACCTGACATCAGTCATCTTAGCATCTTTGAGTGTGTTTCCTACTTTCATATCCCTGCTGAGAAAAGGACTAAGCTCGATCTTATAGATGATTAGGGGATTTTGATTGGGTACAATGAGACCTCCAAATCCTACAAAATATACATTCCCACCACTAGGAAAATTTTCCTACACAGAGACGTAAAGTTTGAAGAAGAAAGAGCCCTCCAAAATTCATACCAAGACAAGGACATCTCGAAAACTGAATCTCCCGGTCAAGAGGAGGATATATCATTAGAAGGGGCAGATCTTCCCATAGTGGAACACCAAGAGAAATAAAAACTGACTATCTCCAGGAAAAGGAAACCAAAATGGGTCGAGCAACTGTTGAAGGAAGCAAATGAACAAGTAGAGTCGCCAAAAACATCAGTCAAAACAAGCATACCTCCTCATAGGTATTCAAGGTATGATGCCCTCATGACTACTATGATCGAATCAAAACTAACCTGCTTTGAAGAAGCTATTGGAAGGAAGCCTTGGAGGGATTCCACGGTGGAAGAATATGCCTCCATAATAAAGAATAATGTGTGGAAAATTGTACCCATACCCCCGAAAAAATTTCTAGTTGGCTCGAAGTGGATATACAAAATAAAACATGCAACAAATGGAAGCATTGATAAGCACAAGGCCAGATTTTTTGCTCGGGGATTCTCTCAAAAGGAAGGAGTTGAGTATGAAGAGAATTTCGCCCCAGTAGACCGATAGACTTCCATTCATATAGTCATCTTTATTTCCACTCAGATGGGGTGGAGAATACATCAAATGGACGTTAAGACTGCATATCTCAATGGGAACATTAAAGAGGAGGTATATCTGGAACAACCAAGGGGTTTTGGGGTTTACAACAGACTGGGTCATGTCTATCATCTAAGGAAGGTCCTGTATGGACTGAAACACACACCCAGAGCATGGTACTCCAAGATTGTAAACTACTTACAAAGTATCGGATTTATCAAGAGTGATGATGACCAAATCTATACCTCCATATAAAAGGAGAGGACATCCTTATTATTGTACTATATTTGGACGATATCTTTCTAACAAGGGAAAAAACTTTAATAGCAGCTTGCAAGCAAGATATGGCTAAAGATTTTGAAATGAAGGACCTAGGATTAATGCACTACTTTCTCAGGCTTGATATTTGGCATCAAGAGGGTGAGACTTTCTTATCATGTTATCAAATCTTACCTACCATAATTTTTGTAGGTTTATGGTAGGGAAACATTAAGTACTATTGGCCATCAATAATAATCAACTTGTTGCATAGCATTGGTAGTTAGCAATAATCAGTTTGCTCCATAGCATTTAATGATGTTGCAACTGGTATATACAATGGGCCTATATATCATAGGATCACCTTGATATATACTGTTGTTATATAGTGCTATTGTTGAGGACCCGCTTTTCAGGAAAAAAAATGGGCCTAAATCTGGCAAGATTTTCAGGGGTAGCCTGAGTTTTGCACGATCAAAGTTCCATGCATTTCAAAATCTTATCCTAGAGTTTTTTCCCCATTTTAAACCAACCCATATGCTCAGAAAATTGACCAGAGTTCTGGATTGGACAAAAATTTAAAACCGCGTCGCTAAGGACCTGTGGGAAATGACACTCTGGAGGAAAGGTTGCTCCCGAGTTAACCTACTCCCTATTGTTGATATATACACCATCAAATCATATTAATATATACGTGAGGATATCCGACATTAAATGCTCACCGTATTTACCTGACGTGAGAATCTTTCAATCATAATGAAAACGTAACATGTTTATGATCACTACTACTAAAATAATAAATGTCTGTATTTACTAGCTCAGCCGTAAACTCGTGGTTGGTGAACGCCGAAAGGTTTTGGCTGGCCCATAAAATAAAATGTATCCATAAAATGAAAGGTGGTCATAAAATGATTATAAGCTAACAAGTCATACCATCCATACACAGATTATAAGTTATCTTACAAGTAAACCTTCCCTAGTAGTATTTGACCCTTGCCCTGGTTTGCCGTGGTGAGTACGGTTTCTCACCATTCCAATTGGGTCGGCTAAACTATGGTTGTCCATACATTTTTCAATACGTATCATTGTGCAGTGCCAACATATAGGGCAAACGATTTCTTTTAGTGTAAAGCAAAGGCAATTCTGACATAGTCAATACTGGAACTAGCCAAAAATCACACGAGGTGGTTGCCAGGATAATATTGGTTAAAAGCCAGGATCTGAGATTGGCAATAGGTACGCGATAGATCCAGATTGAATATGGATATGTGATAGTGCTCCCTCCTGTTGCTTGCTATGTTTTCACCTGCATAATATTTTCACAAAAGTAAAACAGGTTTTACTTGGACTTCACAGATTATAAAACTTGGGTTTATAGAGAATTGATTTCCTAGTAATTTGCTGCAAATAATTGATTAATTACCTGATCACATTCGAGTATGGCCTTCCAATCTTCTTTTTGGATCAATGACATAGTTATTTTGACATTTGGTGATGCCAGTCGATAGTTTAAATCCTCGAACCAGATGATTCGACCACACATAAACTGAATAGCTAAATCAAGCTTCGAAAAACCTAGAAACAAGAAAATTGCAATAAGATATGTCTGATTATAAACAAAAATTACGCACTTTTGTCCGATTATGGTTTGCGGGAGATCGAATAATTCAATAGTAGTCAAGGGAAATGGGTCTGTTTCATAATTTCTGAAACATCGAAATTTCGACGGAGTTCAACGCCTTCCTTTTTGCCAGATGCCAAATAAAATGCACCGCTGCACATGGTTATAAATGGTTGCGTTCCATATTCACATCTCTCCATTTTGTAACAAAACTTTAATCTTTGTTAATCACTCAGATGTGGTAATCAGCTAGCCACTATAGTAAATTTTAAATATGATCAAATAAAAGTAAAAAAATAAACATGTAAACGGATGCCTTTATAATAGTGAGAAGGTTAGTGGTTGAAATCACAACCATTGATTTATTGGGATGATTCAGAATATTCCATCAATATTTAATCTTGTCCATACAAAACTGATTAAGCACTAAAAACCTATTAAATGTACCCATTGTCAATAGATGTACGCCTTTCGATGTAAAGATCGTTCGTTCCATTTGACTTGGCTACTCAACCATCCATTACGCAATCTAGATAAGAATGACCCCATAATACGAGAATGAGATTGAACATGAAAAAATTAACCAAGTAATAAAAACAGGGTACACCTAATACATTGACTTAATCCTTATAGGCTCAACATCTCTTATAAGTTATTTGGAATTATGAATAATCGATTGAGATTATTTAAAATAGTTTCAATCATAGTTACTAAATTTGGCCAAATCAAAGAAATAAATTCGAAAATTAGTCTATTATGTAGATTTCCTTACAAATTCCATTTGTTTTTTCATATATACAAGCTCAATTATGTTATATCAAATACCCTAAAATACCCTAGAACAAATGTAAGGTGATAACATTCCATTGCTTAGAAATATACCATGTTAATCATTTAATTCATTAATGTAATTTAGAGTAGATAGAAAAATATCTTAAAAGCCAAAGTTTAAAGTTATTTAATAATAGTTTTATATCCTACCACAACCAAACCAAGAATTATTACTGTAGAGAAAATATCTCAGTAATTTGTTTAGTTTTGAAGATTTCTTATATTGAATGCTCTTGAATAAAATCAAAATATGATCATGGGTTAAATAGGCATCTTTGGATGGTGTAAAGAGTGAAAATTTTTGATTGATAGAGTACACTGGTTAATTTTAGTTAATAATTTTTAATTTTTTTTTTTAATTAAATTTTAATTGATTTTTTTTTTTTATCGAAATGGAACTTGGTAATAATGGTTTTAATCCTAGTACCTAACCATTTTGATTAGTATTTTTTATTTGGTTATTATAATTTATAATAGTAAGAGTGTAATACTTCTATATTGAATTTAATTGTAAATGTAAATACAAATGTATTTAAGTTAATGTATTTAAGTTAGTGTGCTGTTTGACATCATTTTTTGTATACACCTTTTATGGCAAATTTACATCATCAAATTCCAACAACAAAAAACAAACAGAAGATAAAAGCGTTATTCCAACAACAAAAAACAGAAGATAAAAGCGTTAACATAGTCGGGAAGACGCAACAATCAGGGAATGGAAAACCATTTCATAGGAAACGAAAACCAGCAGATGAAGCAGCGGTGCATAACGCGAGCCGACATTATTTATATCTTACGACTACAACTCTCAGTTAACTTTATTGACGAATACGAATCACCGGTAGGTTTTCCAGGAGTGATTAACAACAGTGATTCCTCCATCCACGACAAGGTTATGCCCGCTCACATATTTAGCCTCATCGCTGGCCAAGTACAGACCTGCCTCCGCAATATCCTCCACTTTATGAATTGTTCCCTCTAAGTTCGCAACACTGCTGCAGAAGGCTTCCACAGCCGCCTTATTATCCACTTCTGAAGCATATGAGGAGGCATCGGAGGCATCGCCTTGCTTTAAGTACTCAACTGCAAGAGGCGTGGCCGATCCATAAGGAGAGACAGCGTTGACTCGGATCCCGTATTTCCCAAGCTCAGCTGCGCCGTTCTTGGTCAGCCCTATCACTGCATGCTTGGAGACCGTGTATGAATATGGAGCAAATCCTCCTACAATACCTGCAATGCTAGCAGTAGAGATTATGCAGCCCTTCTTCCGCGGGATCATCACTCGGGCGGCGTGCTTAATGCCCAGCATCACTCCTCTCACGTTTACCCTCATCACTCGATCGAATTGCTCCATGTCATACTCCGCTACGCTTTTACCCGCAACGATTATTCCTGCGTTGTTATACATTATATCGAGCTGCCCGTGCTTCTCCATGGTCAAATCCACCGCTGCGCTCATGTCTTGTTCTTTGCTCACATCGCAATGCACGTAAGTTGCCTGAGGGGAAAGGGATTCGGCGAGGTTTCTCCCAGCTTCGTCTGCAATGTCTGCGATTATGACTTTGGCTCCGTGCTTTGTGAAGAGCCGAACAATGGCTTCTCCAATGCCAGATGCTCCTCCCGTTATTATGGCAACCTTGCCATTCAATCTGCATTCAAAGATCATTGGCCAGAATCTTTGTCAGCCCAGATATTTGTGTCTGAGACCTTCTAAAGTTTATCTGTGAAACCCTTGAAATTTTATCAACAGGTCGAAGTGTTAACCTATAAACTTTTTCCTACTTTAAAAAACTATACATATTTCGGATTCTTATTGGGAGTTGATAATGAATGAACAGAGTTTCCCTTCTCCGAATTGTCTTCCTTTCGCTGAAATTCATCATTGTAAGTTTCGACTGTTAAAAAACCCTATTGAACGAACACTATGCAATCTATTCATCCATACCTTCAAACAAAAATCACTCTTTATTGAAAAAACTTTCAATAATCTTATTAGAACGACACCTCAAAATCATGCCCTCAAACATATAATTCTACAATACAGCAAAAACATTACATTTACATTTTCAGTCTACTGTCAACAGATTTTCAAGCTAATGTTAAAAACAGATTTTCAGAGAACTCTCAAATAGACAGATTGCAAAAGGAAAAGCGATTCTGCACGTGTGATTACCGTCGGTCTGCATGGGTGTTGAGATTGCCAACACATGTACCAGATGCATCAGCCTCTTGGGTAGTCATGATTGCGAACGAAATTTGGGTAATTAGATGACGCAGGAAGCCTCAGATGCCATTATAGCAAGAAGTAGTTGTAGATATTGTGAAAGCAGGGTTTAGTGCGTATACTATAAAAGCCATGAACCTCAGGTAGTAGGTCAGTGTGGAATTTAATTCGGAATTTAGTCCCCTTACCGTTCAAATCCTGTGATTATCTTTGTGACACCTAAACCTCCTCATTAAAAAATTGATATAAAAAGCCATGCCCTGAACAGTCTGCGAGGTCCCAACATTTCAAAATCAAAAAAAGTTTGTGACTCTCCATTATCGGATACGTGGGTCTCCTTTATCGTGTCAAAATGAATATAAAAAGCCCAACATGTCAAAATCAATAAAAGTTTGTGAGCATGCGAGTCTCCTTTATCGTGACAATTTTTTCATATAATAATGGCAAAACACTTTTATTCATACTAAATGCGATGACAGTAAAAAGAAAGAAAAGAAGGCGTAGTACGTGACAGCTCCGACCTATTAATCGGGTCGTAAAGCAACTTATTTTTGGCAGACCGTGGTTGGTTCGAGGGTTATTTTATTTTATTAGTTAAATATAGTTTAAAATTTCATATATAACTTTTATTAATTTTTTTTTATATTAAATTAATTAAAAAAAATTATATATATTTATTGATATTGGTAATTTTTAAATTTCCACCTCATTAATGACACATATATATTTATATATCAATTTAGTTGGTCTTATTATCATCCTCATCATAATATAATACAAAATATTATTAATAATAATATATAATTAAGTTGATAGTTAGGCCAGGAGTACCTTTTATTGGAATCGATGGTTTAATCAATCTTTTAATTACAAATTCCAATCTTATGGTCAACAATTAAAGATCATGGTATATTCTTAGTAGTTGCTCCAAATAAATGA
>JASDQU010688093.1:0-17334 GCA_032191745.1 Picea mariana
CACATGTCTCCTTGCTATGAGAATTAGTGTGTTCCTTGCACTTGGAAATATTATGCTTGTAACACTAATTCCTCCTTTGTAACGTAGCATCCTTTTATTCTTTTTCAAGCTCTCCAAAATATTGAAAAAGACAAAAAAATCAAATATACGCCAAAAAGAGGATGGGAAAAGTATTTTCTTTTTATGGAAGCTCAATGAGTCACCCTTGGACAAAGCACATCCTTCCATTTGTTTGTCAAGATTTGGGATTTAATATGAACTTAGGAATTTGTTCTCGTAACAAAGAGTTGTGTCCTCCTCTGTTTGGTTATCCTTCCAAACACATGGAGAGTTTGTATTGCCTCCTGCATCATGAACTTATGTCAATGTCATGCTACTTGAGTCTGATCATCAGTCATGCTATTGTCTAAGGGAAGTTTTACCCAACTTGAGTCAGCCTCTCTGCAGTTTTTCTCTTTCCCTCATGCCCGACCATCCCGAAATTCCAATCAATTCTTTGCTCAAAATCATTGAAGTTCTCTGCCTGATCACCGAGATTCTCTTGTTTGTTCCCCAACGAGCCATCAAAGAACTCTGGCTAGTGAATTTGTACACTCACATTACACTCCTACCCAATTTTTGAAGATCCTAAAGTTGTTTCTCAAGCTCTGAAGGCCTCATCTCCAGCCATCAGGCATCATTGGATTCTTGAAGATGGATACTATACAAGTATATATTTGATTTTGGGATGTAGATCCACTGTGTATTTCTCATGGCTACAATTTATATAGTTATATGACATGGACATGTAGTGTATTTTATTGGCAACCATGATTTATTTCATTTTGAGCATGGGTATGCCCGCCTTGGTGAGACAATTGTTATTTTACAGATGGCACCTCCTGAACTTTGGTCCCGGCCTCACTCGCTTCATACGTTGGTGAATATTTGTAATGTATTTTGGCCATCAGATGCTCTTATGACATCACACATTAGGGGCCATATATAATAACCCTAAATTGCACCATACATTCATACCTAGAACTCATCCCTCTTACATGCAAATTTTTCCAAGCCATCACTGAGTTGCTCTTCTTAAAAACCATTTTTTAGAAGATGTACGCACCCTACTCCACTATAGCCTGCGTACTTACTTAGGATACTCCACTAAAACCCACGTACGTACTCAACCTACTCCACTATATCCCATGTACGTACTCAAGCTTCTCCACTACAGCTCGCGTATACCTCCAAAAAGTTGCAAGGAATTTGCTGAGATTACGGGCTATTGGGTAGTTTCCCAACTAATCCACCGCCTATATCCCATCACCCAACCTAATAACCATCATTTTTTCATATAAAAGGAGGTGTTGGGGTCTCATTCCAAGGAGAAACATAGCTACAGTGAAACTCTGCCCATTTCACTTTCCCCCCTTGCCCCAAGAATTTGCAGCCACATTGTGAGTTTTGAGACAGAATTCCCTATTCTTTCCTTTTTCCTCATTCATAAGCCTATGCCCATTCTCTAGAGAGAAGTGTGAGAGAAGAAAGATACATGGAATTAGTTGGAGCTTGGTGAAGAGGAGCCCAGGACCGGGTTTGAGGAGCAGTCGTCCATCTCATTTTGTAAGTAACTCTATGAGATTAATATAAAGAAATATGTTTTCCGTCCTGCCATATGATGTGTTCAATATTTATGTTTGATTTACATTTTGTTATGACACCTAACCCACTAATTCATATATAGAATGCATGTTCATAGTTTCTTGTTTTTCTTTTGGTGAATGCAGGTTATCCTTGAGAGGATATTTGCAGTCGAGAAGCGACTGAACATAGAAGGATCGAAACTGGACGCAGAGTTTAAGGTAAGACTATCGAATCCATATACTTTGTAATTTATGCATGAATGTGGGGTGTTGTCGAGATAGTTGTTAAAAGTAGGAGACTTTAGACAGTTAGCTCTGCCTACAATTTAGAACCCTAGTGTAGTCTGTGTTAGGACCCAGAAATGTCCCTTTTTCACTATATCTTTTACCCTTTCAACCTTATCATTTATATGCTAAATGTCTACTTTAGTGCTGCCAGGACCCCTTTTCCCAAGGTATGAGTCATTAATATTTCTTTCATATTCTTATTTACTTAACACATTTGATTGGTAGTATTTCTCATATTTTACCCATAAATGTGCAACTAATGATCAAAATGTGTAGAACAACCAAGACTTGAAGAAATATCATTGATATTACACCAATAGTTATAGTTGTGCACTAGTATTGCATGTTGTTACACAACTACAGAAACTTCGCACCTTTCTTGGAAGCTTTCACACTTGCTGCAACAGACACCCACTAATATTGGAAGTTGTTACATCGACTACAATAGATGTGCACCAATCCTAAAAGATGTTACACTCATTGCAACAGATGGCCACCGATCCTGAAAGCCAAATTCTGAAGATTGATCCTCTGATGTTACACATTTTGGCTCACGCTAATTCTTTCTCCAGATTTGGTGAATATGACAGATCTCTTGTATCTTACAAACAACTTGAGAATCTTGGATTCTCAAGGCTATTCTAAGTCTGTTTTGAACTAAATGAATCTGTCTTTAAATAGCAGACCTTTTGTAATCATTGGTACCAAATATTAGCTGTGGAATTGTGAAGTAAAGTGAAGCAACTTGTAATTGAACATTTTTGGCGATTTTAATAAAGAAAGCGACTTGAGTTTCTCCAACCTACTGTAGTCTTTTTGAGTGGATTCAGTGAGAAGGAAAGGGCCCACCTTCCTCATAGACTCCCCTATGTTTTTATTTTTAGATTAGCTACTTTGATTTGTGTGATTAATCTGTTTAGCATTCTTAGAATACAATTACTGTTACAGTCCATTCCCTTCCTGTCAAATGTGCATCAGTGTGTCTCATGAGAATTAGAATTCAAGTGTTGTATACTGCTGGAGAATTATATTTTTGTACTAGATAAAACTTTGCTTTCAACAAAAATTAATTAGAATTGATAATTTACTTCCTGCAATTAAAGTAGATTTCTCTTATGCAATTAGCACAGAATTTCCTTCTACAAGAATAAAATAGAAAATTAGAATAAAACAGATAATCCAGGATTATTATACACTCATCAATCTAGATTTCAATTATGCAAATGTGATTCTAATCCTACAACAGTAGATTAGAACTCCAGTTGTCTCAGCAACTTGTGCTAGTGTTCAGTTTTCCAAAACTCTATTTCTTTCAATACTGCAACTTGATTAGTGTTTGCTTCCATCAATCTAGCATAGACTATGCACAATTATCTTGCAATAACAAAACTTCCCTGGGTTTGACAATTTATATTGAACACCTTAATTATCTATGTATTTAGACAATAAAGTGCCCAACATTTTGGCATCATTGCCAGGGAAGATAATTAGAGATTCTTGTAAGCACATTAGTTTTCTTTTCTTAGGAATAATTAGTCTGCATGAATTGAGGAACAAGAGGGASTATCCCCAAAAATACTAAGCCTACATGTACCASAGGATGTGGAGGAAGGAACCCTGCACTGGGAAGGCCAACCTTTGTTGATGAGATTATAGCYAGAGCAKATTCTTCTTCAGGATMTATCTTTCGCCCTTCAAATCCTCCAAGAAGACATATTCCTCAGTCATCAAGACTTCCCCATTTAGAAACATCATTTTCAATAGGGGATGAAGCTGAAGAATTGTCACCAACAAATCAGCACGCAACACTAGAGAATATTAAAGATCAAGAAAGTGTAGCTCGGAACAGGGAGAGGCCAGAGGACGTTGTTTACTAGATTAATGAGTAGATTGTCACCAAAGAGGAGTGGGACACTTTCCAAATTGATTGGAGAGAAAGAGCACATATGGAGAATCAAGGAGATAATGAAGAGTAGCTCCACCATGAGGAACTGATAAACAATGAAAATTAGGGAAATGATGGAAATGATGGAAATACTATCTCTACCCTGGTGTTTCCTATTTCTCATATTCCCACACAGGGGATGGATCCTATGAAGAACATACCTCTCTCAACCCTGCCAAATTTCGATGGATTATCTACTGAGGATCCAAATGAGTTTCTGTTTGAATTTGATATTTTGTGTAGGAGCTATAACTACACTATTATTGCGCAGAAGCTTAAATTGTTTCCAGCTACATTAAAGGGTAACGCGTTAAGATGGTTCATGAGCCTTGGAGGAGAGAATATTTCAACATGGGGACAAATGAAGCATCTTTTTCTGAACAAATACCAAGACTATTGTTGAACGAGCGAACGAAGAGAGTAACTGTTCAAGATGAATCAAAAGGAGGACGAGACCCTTGAAGATTTTGTGGATCAAATCCAGTATAATCTACAAAGGTCTAGGCATCCAGATGTGAGTAAGGAAATTCTGAAAACTATTTTGTTGAAAGGATTTAAAGATGATTGTTTAGATATGTTGAATATGCTTGGCAAGGGAGATATATCTAAGGAATCTTATGAAGACATTGTAAATCTTTGTAAGATATCCTCTCGAGGATCCACAGGAATAAKTCAGCTACCATGGATGCTACTTTTTCAAGGGTACAAAAATCAGCCAATGGAGGAGAAACAAGAGCAGAAATAGGTAATCTGTTAGAAGATTTCAAAATAGAAATGATTAAYTGTTTTGCTTCAAAAATTGATACTTTGCATATCAAATAGAAACAAGAATAATCAAAGCGGGCATTGCCCATTTTCTATCYGGAATGCAGAGACAAACATCCACCAAGGGAGTGTCCACTGAATAGTGTCCAGGTATGTCTTATTTGTGAATTAGATCATCCCACTAAATAATGTCCCTCCTTACCAGGTGTAAAAGAATCAATGAAGGCGACTAATGAGGAAGCAGAGGTTGTCTATCTAATAACACAGAGGACACAATGGAAACCACGAGGCCAAGGTACAAACCCTCAATTCTCTCCTGCAACACTTAATTATTGGAATAATATGAACAATCAGCTTCAATATAGCCAGATGAATGTGCCCCCTCCAAATCAAATGCCACCTCCTTATCAGGATCCCAATCCATGGTTATCTATGCCCCAACAACATAATCACCATGGGAAATGGAACCCATATTGGAGAGGCCCTCAATAATAGCTTATTTATCAAACTCATCACCAACCAAATCCTTATCAACAATAGTTCCAACCCCGGTACCAGCAGCAACAGCTGAAGTTACCTCCCAATGCCCCACAGAACAATTGTCCCTTACGATCTCAGATGCCTGTGAAACCTAAACCAAATCCAAATAATAAGGTCATTCAGAATATTGATATACACAATCTGCCAGCTATGTCTATTACTCCTATGCCTTGTGATGAGATAAAATTAAGATCAGGAAGAATAGTCGAGCCAATAATTGAAGATGCTCCATCTTCAGAATCAGACAAGGAATCAAGGGGAAAACCATTTCCTGATACAGAAAAAATAGACCAACCTGTCATAGGATTAGTAGACCCCCCATTCCCTGAAAGACTGGAAATTACCAAAACTGTGGAATTACCATCCTTCAATCTCTTAGGAGAATTGCAGAATTTGTATGTTAACATTCCACTATTGCAAGTTCTTAGGGATGCCCCTATTTATGCGAAGACTGTGAGAGACCTCTATATCAAAAGGCATGGAAAGAAACCTAGCGACCCCCTCACAGTACACGTAGTGGGAGAATTGCTTGAACTGATGTTAGGAAAAATGCCACCTATTAAATATGGTGACCCAGGAAACCCTACAGTTACTGTCAAGATTGGACAGACATTTATTTCCCATGTGTTAGTTGATTTAGGGGTAGCAATTAACATTATTCCAATAGAGACTACACAATTGATGCAACTCAGAACACAATTCCTACTCCTACTGTCTTAGAATTAGCTGATCATTCTACTATTAGACCAGAAGGAGTAATCAATGATCTAGTTATTTCAGTTGATTCATGGGAGTATCATGTCGACTTTGTCGTATTGCAACCCAAAACCCATCTGGGGGGGCACCCTCTAATTCTAGGAAGACCTTGGCTAGCTACAGTTGATGCTTTCATTGGTTGTATATCTGGTTCAATGACCATCTCTGATGGTTATGATACCAAGAAACATACCCTTTATCCTCATGCTACGCCCAGTGTGGAACCCAAAAATTCTGTCTAGATGGACATTGAGGATGAAAGCTCTCTTCCTGTGTTAACCATAGGAAAATCCCTGAGTTTCAAAGAGGAAATAGAGGATGAGCTAATCAATAGATTTATTAGTGACCCCTCTGATGTTACACAGAACACACACCATTGATTAAGTAGAATCTTCGACCCTATTCCCCAGGAAGGAATAAGACTAGAATTGTTCTCTGAAACTATTGTAAATCAAGTTAATTTAGTTGTAACAGAAAACGTTGTAATAGCAAATGTTGTAACAGCAAACTCTGTAACAACAAACACTGAAACAGTCATTACTAAAACCACTGAATTACTTCATAAAGTCAGTTCTAAGAGCATCGTTGTAGAAATCGAACCTGGAAAGACCCTGAACATCAATCCTGATTTATCTTATGTTGAAACTCGTCGTTTGATGAAGTTATTACTTGACCATAAGGAAGAATTTTCCTGGGATTACATGGATATGAAAGGGATTTCCTCTAACCTATGCACCCACCATATATACATCAAGTAAGAATGACAACCCATTTGCCAATCCCAAAAGAGGATCAACCCTAATCCTAAAGAGATCATTAAAGAAGAACTCCAAAAACTTCTAAATGTTGGATTCATGTACCCTATATCAGACAATGAGTGGGTTTCACCATTGGTTATCATACCTAAAAAGAATGGTAAGTGGTGAGTGTGTGTGGACTATAGAGCCCTGAATAAGGCCACGCATAAGGATCATTTCCCTCTGCCATTTATTGATCATAATCTAGACAACCTATCTGGAAAAAAAAATTCTCTTTCCTAGATGAATTTAGAGGCTATATCTAGATAAAAATTTCTCCACTGGACCAAGATAAGACCGCCTTTACCAGCCCTTGGGGTACATTTTCCTACAAAGTTCTCCCATTTGGCTTGTGTAATGCACCAGCCACTTTCCAGAGAGATGCAATTGGTATTTTCTCTGATATGGTAAATGACTATATGGAAATATTCATGGATGATTTTACACCTTATGGTACTGATTTCAATGAATCTTTGTCTAATTTGGAAAAAGTGCTTAAAAGATGTATACAATCTCATCTTTCTCTAAGCACAGAAAAAATTCATATGATGATGAGTGAAGGTGTGGTGCTGGGACACTTCATTTCTTATGCAGGAATTGAAGTAGACCTAACCAAAATCTAGGTAATTTTGAAAATTCCAACCCCATCAACTCAGAAAGAGGTAAGAAGTTTTTTTGGGCATGCTGGATATTACAGGATATTCATTAAGAATTTTCCCAAACTTGCCTCTCCCTTATTTTTCCTATTAACAAAATATGTTGACTTTCGTTGGACTGACAATTGTGAATTGTCTTTTGCAGATCTGAAATAGAAATTGTTCACAGCTGCCATTTTAAGAGGGCCCAATTGGGCTCTACCTTTTCATATCTCTTCAGATGCCTCAGACACTACAATTGGTGCAGTGCTAGGGAAACAGGAGGATAAGGATCCCTATGTTATCTACTATATCAGCAAAATCATGGCTCCTACGAAGTTAAATTATACAGTTACTGAAAGAGAATTCTTGGCAGTGGTTTATGCGATCAATAAATTCAAGCATTATATCACTGGTTATCCTACTTTTATTCACACTGATCATACATCAATTAAATATTTGATGAATGAACCTATCACTAATGCCCAAGTAACAAGATGGTTGTTATTGCTCCAAGAATTTGACATCACTATAGTAGATATACCAGGAAAAGAAAATGTGGTTGTTGATTTTCTCTCAAGATTGCATATAAATGATGATGATTCACCCGTAAATGATTCCTTTCCAGATGAACATTTGTTTTCAATATCTACTCACTCGCCTTGGTATGTAGACATTGCTAATTATTTGGTTGCGGGGAAGGTGCCTCCACATCTATCTCCCCGAGAAAGAAGGAAGATTATTCAGAAGAGTGCTCGGTATAGTTGGATAGGGGGGTATCTTTTCTACACAGGAATGGATAAAGAAATCATAAGATGTGTGAGGGATGATGAATTTTATGATCTTCTTAAATATTTCCATGATGGCCCCTGTGGAGGTCATTTTGCTGATAAAAGGACTGGGCATAAAATTTTGAGGATGGGCTATTTTTGGCCCATGATATTTCAAGATGCAAAGAGATATGTCCAAGCATGTGACAGTTGCCAATGCATAGGTTAGCCAAATCATAGGGATGCGATGCCTCTCTAGCATCAAGTAGTGTTAGAACCTTTTGAGATATGGGCCCTAGATTTTGTAGGGCCTATTAACCCATCTTCTAATCAGAAAGTCTATATATTGGTCTGCACAGATTACATGACCAAGTGGGTTGAGGAAAAAGCACTCATAAGGGCCTCAAAAGAAGTTGTCTTAGCATTTTTTTTTGAGGATATCTTTGTTAGGTTTGGAATTCCTAGAGAACTAGTAACTGATGGGGGACCACCTTTCACATCACATAAGTTTGAAGCCCTCCTCAATAAATATCATGTTCTGCATAGAACAACTTCTCCATACCATCCCCGAGGTAATGGATAGGTGGAAAGTACAAACAAAGTCATAGAAGCTATTCTTACAAAGACAGTGAGGGAACATCATAGGGATTGGTCTGACAGATTGCATGAAGCTCTATGGGCTTATCGAACAACTTGGAGGAACACAACTGGTTTTTCTCCTTATGAACTGGTATATGGAAAGAGCCATGTTTTTCCCATTGAATTCGAGATCAAGACCCTAAGAACTACCTCAACAGTCAATCTAGACTTGACTATGGCACAAAAAGCTAGACTGCAACAGCTAAATGAGTTGGATGAAAAGCGTTTGGGCGTTATTCACCAAACCACAGTGATTCAACAACAAAGAACGAAGTGGCATGACCGAGTTATCAAGGAGAAGTTATTCAAAAAGGGAGATTGGGCCCTGTTGTATGATTCACACTTTAAATAATTGCAGGGCAAGCTACGTACACAATGGTTGGGACCTTATGAGGTAGACACTGTTTTTCCAAATGGGACAGTCAGATTGATCACTGTTGATGGATCCAATATACAGTTGCATGCAAATGGTCATCGCTTGCGCCTGTATCGACGTCCACTTTCCAAAACATAATTTACATCCAAGTGTACATCCAATACAGGTTATCAATTTTTGAAGGAAAAGGAGCTTTCTCCTTCCCCTTCTATACCTTAGAATTTTTCGCTTTTTCAATAAAACATTGTATATAAATAAAATCTGTGAAATTGAATGTTTTTTTTTTCTTTTTCAAATTTTTTATGCTTCGTTAATAAATTCATCCTAGAAAGGTATTAGGCAGTTACTTGTGTGCAGATAAATTGAAGAATAGCAAGGTAGATTACAGTAGAAGAAGCTAAGGGATTAGTTTCTGGAGGTTGAAAAACTTCCTAAAAACCAAGTGATTCTGTGTTCGGAGGGGTTCGATGATGTTACACCATGTGTCGTTACACTTTTTTCCGACCACATGACCGAATTCCATGTTGTTACACCATGTGTCATTACATTGTTTTACGACCACTTGACCATGTGATGTTACATTGTTTTTCGACCACATGAACATGTGTTGTTACACTGTTTTCCGACTACATGACCATATGTCGTTACACCATTTTCCAACCGCATGACCGATTTCCATGCTGTTACACCATTTTCCCGACTCTTTTTCCTTGCATGTTGTTACACTCTTTTACGACAAATTGGTCGATTTACATACTGCTACACCTAATTCCACCATTCTAGCTAAAATATATGTTGATACACCTGCTGCTATTATTCCTTTTGGCTATTTTCTATGTTGCTTCACCCACCTTCTTTAGCATTTCTTCCATTTCTACATACGACAACATTGTTGTTTTGTCAAGATTTTCGCCATTTTTCAAAAATTACTTTATGCTCTCTCTGTCCCCACAAGGGTCACTTCATCATTACTTAACTCCACATCCACATCTTTCCAACTGTTCAACCACAGAAAGGACTCCACTTGTCATATCATCATTTCTCACATTCCAGAGCCATCTCTCATTATTACAGCTATTCCACGTAGATCAAATGGCGGTTGGATAGTGCAGTTACTCCAATAGATAAGTTCAGGTGGTAAGTTATGAGGTACGCTACTAATCTTACGTGTCTAAGTGATATGGATATGAAAGCACGCTTTGATGCCTATCTGTCGGTTGTCCTAAATTCAATAAACCACGATCCAATCAGATTAGTTGCAGGGGAACGAAAATCCACATCGACCTAACAGAAAAAATCTTTTTTATATTTCACCTTCGCCACCTTTCAACCATGCTTATTTTCACTACGACACTGCGTTCTTCATACAAATCCATGTTCAAATTTGCTTTGTCTCTCATTTAGGTGCTAGTTTCTCCTCCTAATTCACTGTCAATTACAAACGCAACGTCATGGGAGGAACGCCCGTGAGATATGAACCAGAAAAGCTGAATGCATTGCTGCTGCACCCGAATGTTTATCAAATATTTCTAAAGGATAGTTGGATTTCTTATTTTAAGAAGCTGCAGGGATTTAATGAAGCAGAAGTCTTGGAGTTCAGTCAGAATTTCACAGACGGCTATTCAATGATGCACGGAGTGTGGATTCCAATGACAGAAGAGAACATATTCGTTGTGACAGGGTTGTCGACCACAGGAGCAAAATGGTTTAACAGGAAAGCACATCTTCCCGACGCACGGAAGGTTTTTCTCATGGGAAATGAGCAAGTACAGACCAAAGGCCAAGGTGCATATGTCAGTTCCTTACCAGAGCCATGGGGGAAGGTATCAGAATTCGTAAAAAGGTACATTACATGCGAAGGGACATATCAAGTTGTTTATTTTTTGGATTTTGTTCTAATGTTAGATTTGAGACATCAGAAGCTAATCAACATCCCTTACTACCTTCTTCATTCCTTTCATACGACTCACTTTGTCAAGAAATCCAAGCACCCCATGAATTTTCTTTCCAATCACAGACTAATAGGATTGTTGATTCATAATGGAATGGAAATTCCTAATTCCCCATTACCTGAGGTAGCAAAACAGACAAATCCTGCGCTCACCATTATGACCAACCCTGAACAACTAAGCCCAATTCCTGCTCCAAGTCATGAGTCTCTGGCCTCGGCTGCACCAAAAGTCAAAGCCCTGACTATAACTACCCATAAATCCACACCAAAAACCACACACAAAACCAGAAGCGCTTCTCACACCAACTACGAAAGAATTGAACCAGAAGAGCTAAACCCTATGCCTCCAATTGTGGTCGAGCAAGTAGTATGTTAATAGCACAATCCCTGGACCAAGTCATGAGCCTCAGTGCTCTGCTACAACAGAAGTTGTTCAAGAACTCCCTCTGACCCCTAAAGATAAGAAAAGGAAAACCCTTCCTTCTGTCTTTACACTACTTGGGAAGAGAACTAGGTCAGAGAGATCCACTGCAACAATAGTTCCAGCATCCACTGTAACTACAAATACCTCGACTCCTTCCCCTGTGGCACCAACAACAACTCAAAACCCTCCTATTTTTGTAACAACAGTTCCATCATCCACTGTAACTGCAAATGCCTCGACTCCTTCTCCTGTGGCACCAGCAACAACTCAAAACCTTCATGTTGTTGTAACAACAGTTCCAGCATCCACTGTAACTACAAATACCTCAACTCCTTCTCTTGTGGCACCAGCAACAACTCAAAACCCTCATGTTGTTGTAACAGTAGTTCCAACACCTACTGTATCCGCCAATGAGTCAATTCATAACACCAAACGTCAATCTAGACGATAATCTTGGAGGAGAATCGACAAAAGAAACCCTCCTAGTGTTGCAACAGTAGTTCAGACCCCTACTGTCACTACTACTGAATTGTCTCAGAAACGAAAAAATCATCCTACAAGAAAATCTAAGAGAGGCATCAACAGGGGTGTACCAGATGCTGCCACAAAGTGTCCTGATTTTGCTCATACTTAGACCCTACCAGAATTTGTGGAGGTACGTATTCCAGATTTCACCTTTGAAAGGAATTCCAGGCTACCATTTTATCATTACAGGAGGAACGTACATGAGTTACAAAAGAATCATTGGCTTCACTTGATGATTATGTGCATCACTTGATGAGTGATGAAGTACAGATTATACCAAACCCCATAATTCCAGAATTTCTTCCTTGTATGGTTGTTGAAGAACGCCCTCCTTCTCCTTATGAGATTGTTGAAGAACACCCTCCTTCTTTGAAGCACAGGAAAAAGAAAGACAATGTTTTTTACTCTACTTTAACTAGGAGGAGAACTTGGTTAGTGAGCTCTACTGAAGCAGCAATTGGATGGAAGGATATGGAACAGGAAATACATATTCTTCATCCATTACCCTCCATTGCTAGAGAGATTGCCACACAAGAACCAGTCCCCTCAAATGACATGGTTGTTACACAAGAACCAGCTACCCAGGAAGAGATTGTTCAACAAGATACATCCATCCCCAACTTAGTTGTTACATAAGAACCAGCTGCCCAGGCAAAGACTATTCCACAAGAATTAGTCATGCCAGAATCAATTGTTCCACAGGAACAAGTCCTAGGTGTATCTACCACATAATAACCAGTTACACAAACTAGCAAGGATGTGTCACTTGCTCAACTTTTTTCTCAAATAGAGAAGAAGATCAAGGACATAGAAAATTCTAGGATTACTGAACTATTAAAGGAAAATGATAGCCTCAAAGAAGAGTTGGCTTCCTTAAAGGACGAATTACAAGTTGCTCGTCAAAAGAATCCAGAGGGGATATCCTTAGACATATTATCACTCACAAAAGTTGTTACGGACCAAAATAGAGAGCTCATGTGCTCTGAATGTGGTAATATCTATTTTCAGGCAGGCTATAAAGTAGTAAAAGTACCAGTCACTGGTCAGCCTAAAGAACCAGCCAACCTCTCAGTTAAGACAGAATATGACCTTACTACTCCACAAGAACCAATAAGGCAAAGCAGATATCAATGTAATAGAGTAGTTGTTGGTTCATCAAGATCTCAAACACAAGAACCTCTATTACACACTTAAAATCATTCTATTCTTGAAGACAAGGCAAGAAGGACAAATTTTTGAGCTTAACAGATATTGGGGGTACACACAGTTTTCCATACCGATACTTAGTGATTTGTCTTAGCAGTTTACATGGGAGGAGTCATCTCCCTAACATAGATTTAGTGTAAGGTTTGAAAGTGTTTTGCATGAGGACATGCAATGTATTCAGTTGGGGGGCATGTTAGGACCCAGAAATGTCCCTTTTTAACTATATATTTTACCCTTTCAACCTTATCATTTCTATGCTAAATGCCTACTTTAATGCTGCCAAGACCCTTTTTCCCAAGGTATGAGTCATTAATCTTGCTTTGATATTCTTATTTACTTAACACATTTGATTGGTATTATTTATCATATTTTACCCATAAATGTGCAACTAATGATAAAAATGTGTAGAACAGCCAAGAATTGAAGAAAGATCATTGTTATTACACCAATTGTTACAGTTGTGCGCTAGTCTTGCATGTTGTTACATGACTACATCAATTGTACACCTTTCCTAGAAGTTGTCACACTTGCTGCAACAGACACCCACTGATCCTGGAAGTTGTTACACCGACTGCAACAGATGCGCACCAATCCTAAAAGTTGTTACACTCACTGCAACAGATAGCCACCGATCCTGAAAGTCGAATCCTGAATATTGATCCTCTGATGTTACACGTTTTGGCTCACGCTGATTCTTTCTCCATATTTGGTGAATATGACAGATCTCTTGTATCTTACGAACAGCCTGAGAATATGGGATTCTCAAGGTTTTTCTGAGTCCATTTTGAACTAAATGACTCTGTCTTTAAATAGTAGAGCTTTTGTAATCATTGGTACCAAAGATTAGCTATGGAATTGTGAAGTAAAGTGAAGAAACTTGTAATTGAACATTTTTTACGATTTTAATAAACAAATYGACTTGAGTTTCTCCAACCTATTGTAATATTTTTKAGTGGATTCAGTGAGAAGGAAAGGGCCCACCTTCCTCAYAGACTCCCCTCTRTTTTGAGTTTTGGATTAGCTACTTTGATTTGTGTGATTAATCTATTTAGCATTCTTAGAATACAATTGTTGTTACAGTTCATTCCCTTCCTGTCGAATGTGCATCAGTGTGTCTCATGAGAATTAGAAGTCAAGTGTTGTATACTGCTGGAGAATTATATTTATGTACTAGATAAAACTTTTCTTTCAACAAAAAATAATTAGAAGTGTGAATTTACTTCCTGCAATTAAAGTAGATTTATTTTCTACAATTAGCATAGAATTTCCTTTTGCAAGAATAAAATAAAAAATTAGAATAAAACGAATAATCCAGGATTCTTATACACTCATCAATCTAGATTTCAATTATGCAAGTGTGATTCCAATCCTGCAACAATATATTAGAACTCCAGTTGTGTCAGCAACTTGTGCTAGTGTTCAGTTTTCCAAAAATCTGTTTCTTTCAATACTGCAACTTTATTAGTGTTTGCTTCCATCAATCTAGCATAGATTGTGCACAATTATCTTGCAATAACAAAACTTCCCTAGGTTTGACGATTTATATTGAACACCTTAATTATCTATTTATTCATACAATTAAAGTKCCCATCAGTCCATAGGGGGGTTTTCCCACTATAGCACCAATGTTGATTGTTGTGTTAGGACTAGCTCCCTTTGAATGTATGAGTATTTTCCCTCTCTGAAAAGTCACAAAAAAACCCATGTCCTCCAAAAYTRAAACTGAGAGCAAGTTCTTCTTCAGTTYGGGTACATAAAGMACATCATGGGCCTCTAAAAAACCTCTTAACTCAAGCTAGAACACAATTTTTATCTCTCCCTTCACTSCATACTTGGCATCATCACCAAGCTCCACATGAAAATCTAATTCCCTCTCCATAAGATTGCTAAATAGCTTTWGTGCTTMTGTTATATGATGATATGCACCACTTTCTATGAACCATGCAGTCTTTGTAGTTGTGTTGGTAGAAAGTCAAGAAACCGGTGATAAATCTTTCTCAAACTTCATTGCAAACTCATCTATTTGTGTCTTTGTTGATGTTTTTGTTTGTGTCTTTCCTTTGACCTTCTTCTTCTCTAGACATTGAGATGCATAATGTCCATTCTTATGACATGAGAAGCACTTGATTTTACTCAATCCCTTCTTCTTTCCTAGCTGTAATTATCCTCCATCATTGTTACCCTTCTTTCTATAACTATTTCCTTTTCCATTCCTTATCTTATTGACAACGGCCAAGTTCTAATCACTACTTATATACTTGTTTTTCTTAGACTCCTCCTAAATCTCTTCCTAGATGCAATCATCCTGAAGTCTCTTCCAATATGGGAGATGTTCCTGAGTGTAGAATCCCTTGGAAGATGGTTCCCATGACTTGGGAAGGACATTCAATGCCACTTTCATGAGATTTGTGTCCTCCATTTTCTCCCCTATGTTTGCAATTTGATCACGTACATGAGTGATCCTCATGAAATAATTGGTAGCATTGTGAGATATAGACATCTGCACCGATCTGAGTTTGTTTCTAAAAACCATATTCATATTCATTTTAGTGCTCTTGAATAAACCTATCAAGGAATCAAACATCTCTAGTCATATTTTTCTTAGATAAGTGAGGAATTAGATGATCCTTCACTGAATCCAAGATAACCCTCTCATATTTGATCTCCTTCTTCTCATTAGCTATCAAAGTTGTCGAATATGTCAGTGGAACAACTACTTTGTCCACTAAATCCCAAAGTTCATACTCTTTTAACGCCAAAGTCACTCTTTCTTTCCAAGATAGGAATTTGGATGCTTCATCCAATCTATCTTCAACTATTAATGGTGATGATGCCATCCCTTAGACCTGATAAATTGTCCTGGAAATAACCTGTTGTTGAAAATTCCCATGTATTGACTTGTAAGAACTTGTATGTGCATGTCATCGTTGAAACCCATGTATGTACGTAACTTTCCTTATTGAAACCTGTGTATGTACGCACATGTGCTTACTGCAACTTGTGTATATATGACTGTCTCCAAAGACACCTTCGTATGTACATGACTGTTCCTTTTGTAACCTGAGTACAACTTCATACGACTGCAAAAAACCTAGTTATGCCTCAGTACCACTATTTCCTTGAAATTTGTCGTTCAGTTTCTTTCTGTTGGTTATGGAAATGCTAAGATCTCCTATAGATTGGATAGATATGCTATCAAATAATATGAATTTGAGATATGTCTTCCTCTCAAAGCTTGTGTTATATAACATGTTGAAATCCTTTCTCCAGCACCTAGGTATCTTGTTACCTAGGGATTTCCTTACTATAAATGAAATTAGCAGCTCACAAAACAACATACACTTGATGGAATATTCAAATCAAATAAAAATAGTGGAAGTAATACTAGAAACCAAATCATGCATAAATAAACACCAATATTTTTGGGTAGATAACCCTATAAAAACCGTAGATGGGAAACTATTACTGAGATGATTTTATTATGATAAAATCAGGGCTCGTGTAACAAGGATAATGGCCCTTTGAAAGAAATACAACTACAGACAAACCTAGCAAAGTTTGCTTTTCTATACGACCTTAATCTGGTATTCTTTTCGAGGTGTGTGTTCCTTTCCTTAAGAAAACCCACATATATGTGCATGTACCACTAAAACCCATGTACACAACCTCAAGGACTCTATGACAAATTCCATACGACTCGACCCTTTCCTATGGATTCGCTCTACTAAAACCCACTTTTTATTGCCTTTGTTATCTCTTCTCCTTGACCTAATATCTAGATGGAAGTCCTTCTCCACCTATCCAAGATATCCTTGAATCATAGTCCTTTGTGATCCAACCCTCTGAGAAAAATTCCTTCTCTTCTCTCAAGAATATCAATTGTCTTCTCCTTAACCCTAGTCTTTCTTTTATAATCTTGAGTTATGACCTAACCCTAATCTCCAGAGTGATTGATGGTTGAGATTACTTCTCACCTCACTTGAGATCAATGGCTAAGATTACATGATAATTAATTTTATTGTTTCCCTAAATAACTCAACTAATTAATAAAAGAACTTTAATTTAATAATTCCTTTAATTAAAGTAAAGTCT
>JASDQU010688094.1:9220-23981 GCA_032191745.1 Picea mariana
TATTAGGAACAATCCATATTGGGTTAGAGAGTCTACCATTAAAGGCTATTATATCTATAATTAGGGTAATTAGGGTGGGAAATCCAAGTTCTTTCCAAGTAAATATGGACATGGTAAAAGAGGAGGCCCCTTTATCCCCTAAACATCAATGAATATAGAAGGGCTTAATGGTGCCCTATACATCGATTCATATTTGGAATGGGGTGGAAGATGGAAGAAGAGGATTGATATGATTTTTCCAATCAAATGTGATGGCTTGAGAATTGGGAGAGGGTTCTACTCCTATTTTCCTTATAGGGTGAAGGTCTAGTGAAAAACAAGCCACTAGAAGTGGAAGGGGTGCCCCCTAATCTTGATGAATCTATTTGAGCAATGAAGTAGATTTGTTGGAAGGGTGAGGGAGTCGAAACAATGGTTTCATTCATATAGAGGGGTTGATCCAAGGTATCCAAAGCACCACTAGTAAGTTTATTATTGTGAGTGCACACTAAATGAAGTGCTTGGACTAGCTTAGGAATTTCAGAACATTGATGGGAAGAGTGACTACAAACCTTGCAAATCATTAGGGGAATTTTGAGGTCTAAAATGGGCCTCCTAAGAGATACTATAAAAAATTACGAGTTATTCATTTTGTGGGGAAGGTTTATTTACAACTCACCTATTTCATTATTATCTATGTAACTGTGATCAAGTTAAGTTGAAAATATATCTAAAAATAAAACTAATAATTTTTTTTTGTATTGATACATCTAGAAATAAAAGTAATTTTGAATTTATGAATTATTTTTATTAAGAAATGTAGTACTCATATAATAAATAATGTGCCAATTTTTGAATAAATAATATACTACATTCATTTTTTTTAAATTGGGGAAATATGCCTCCTGGGGTGTAGAATAGTTAGTGATGGAGTGTACTGTTAAGGCACTCCATAATGTGAAGTCACCAGTTTGAAACCATCGGCTTACCTTATGTGATGTGTGGGCATACCTGGAGGTTATAGTGGTAGAAGTTGGATAATTGAACCCTTGAACCCCGTGTCACACGAGTATGAGCCCGACTAATCGTTGATTCTGCCAGTCACAAAATAATAATAATAATAATTGGGCAAATATAAAGTGTGATTAATTAAAAAAATGAATACATAAATTATATTCACAAACTCAAACTAATTATGAATAATTACCTATTTTGTAAACTGCTTATTCTTATATTAATTTAATTATGAATACATTCCTATGTTATAAACTACTTGTTTTTTTTTAAGCTAACTATTTATATTAAAATATAATGATAAACATTTGTGTGTGTTTTGTTGCCGACTTGCTTCTTGGGAAACCATCTCAACACCAAAACAATCGCTTCATCAAGAAAAATGCTTGGAATATACCAAAAAATATAATGTTGTCATTTATACATTTGCTAACAAAAAATATTTCTTCCCTATCTATTGTTTGGTGATTTACCTTCTGATTATTTTAACATTGAAAGCTATCAAAACGAAAATAAAACATGTCAAATTACTCAAGGGAGGAGGGACCAACATCGTGAGGAACCTGGGGGGGTTACTCCTCAAGTTATATGAAGGTGATTCCCATTTTGTCTGTCATTATCGCCAGCTTCTTATCCTGCAACTAATTTTGCAACTGGATGTATTCCAATTGTCTAGCAGTTTCATTGTGGGAAACAACATGATCAATGATAGCCTTGGTGGGAATCATTTTAATATGCTAATACAAGTCTATAGTATGAAGGTATTTTGTTTCTCTTTCCCTTGTAGAGCCAATATCCGGTATCCAGGGCATAAGCTCATAATCCACTTCAACATCGGGAGTCTTGATTCATTCATGATGGACCTCTCCTTCGAGGTCCTCCATGGCTGCTTGAGCCTTTGTATTTGTATGGGAATATTAATTTTCGACAGTTAAAATCGCTTCCTGGTGCACCCTGGAAACTAGGAGATGAGCACGATGTCTTCTTCCTCTTCCGGAACCTCAACCTCATAGATTATCCATGAAACCTTTATTGTGATTTTTTCTAGTCACTGTTTGCAACTGACAATGATAAATAGAGCTAATGCAGAGGCTCAAAGATTTTCAAGTGCTACTCAAAGAGATTAGGTTCTAGGGAAGAGGAATATTTAGAGTTGAATAACATTTGCAATACTCATTCGAACTCATCCTTCTCTTTGCAAAAATTTAAGTACGAACTACATTAAAATGCCATGAATGGGAAGGTGTCTGGATTTTGTCCTTTAAACCTGAAATGAGGATATGGTGATTATTGATGGACATCATCTTAGAATTCATGTTGGTTTCAATTAGACAGGGAAATAACTAGGCTCTCAAGATCAAATATGTCAGCAAATTATCACAATCACTGCATGTTAAATTGGACAACTTTACTAGCCTAGTCCGGGAATCCTTCATTGATTTCAAATTAATCCCTAGTGTGTTGGGTGGTTGGAATTAAGGCACAAATATCCTGGAGATTTGCAATAGGGTTCATCGTGGAACCCATAGGTCTTGTAGGTCCCCGAATTTCCCCATCAATCACCCGAATCTGGATATAAACTACTTATTATTACACACACACACACACTAATGTAAAAACCCAACCCATATATTTTACGTAATATAATTAATATAATGTAAATACTCCATATACTAATATTAATATATTAGCCAAGGGGATAATATAATATATATGTGCCCCATATACTATCCAAGGCACACCCCTATATATTATATTATCCCCTTGGCTAATATAATATATGGGTTGGGTGCATCCACATCCCTATATATTAT
The DNA here is from genome assembly GCA_032191745.1 of Picea mariana. Lineage (NCBI taxonomy): Eukaryota > Viridiplantae > Streptophyta > Pinopsida > Pinales > Pinaceae > Picea > Picea mariana. The sequence continues at coordinate 12,028 of JASDQU010688094.1, forward strand.
ATTATATTATCCCCTGGCTAATATATGGGGTATGTATTCCACATGTCCCATAGATTACTCAATGGTCATTATAATATATGGGTTGTCTCCCATAATAAAATATATTATATTTTGTATATGAGGGGTATGTATATAATGTGTCTTATATATACTAGTATATGGAGTATTTATATTATATTAATTATATTACATAAAATATATGGGTTGGGTTTTTACACTAGTGTATAAATATTATTTTGGATATATGTATTATAAATTGTTTTATGTAATTTAAAAAATAAAGTGTGAATAATATATATATATAACTTAATTATTAGTACATCTATATTATATTCAAAAGTATTGTATAAGTATTTTCTCTTTATGATTAATTTACTTACAACACTACCAATGTTAACTAAGAGTTGTCATCAACCATTTAAAATGTGACAACTAAACATTTTTAACTCAAGCAATGTCAATTCATCCCCTGGGGATGATGTCATCATCTAAAATGTGATTAGTTCTTGTAAAATTGATTTTAATAGTACATTTTTTGTTTTCAGACCATTTTTTACCTCAAAATTCCCTTAATGGATGCAATGGTGACAAATCTAAGTATGGGTGTCACATTTTTTCTTGGTTTGATCTTAGTTTAAGTGATTATTATGAGATCCTATAGCATTACTATCATTTCCCCCATGCACTTGGTACTTATATTGAGTGTTATTCTTATTACTCCTCTGAATGGTGGTGAATAACCACTCTAGTTCTAGTGGGAAGTCTAGTTTTAGCTAAATGGAAAAAATAGGATATGACCAAGTTAACTTGAGGGGATGTTGGATAGGAAAAAGTGCTCAAGTGATGAACACTATAGTTTTGGTGGCAACTTCCACAATGATGAAGTGACAAGAACACTTCTAGAAAACTATCAAGGTTCAAACAAATTGAAATGGCTAAAAAGAGTCTTTCAACTAATCTCTTGCTCAAGGTAATGAAGTTCATTGGGGGTTAACCCAAGTGATATGAAGTTATAGTGACCTGACCCAAGGTGATGAAATCCAGGGGATGTTGCACTATATGTCTCATGTATTTCTCAAAACCCCATGATATAGTCAGCTAGGTAGAAGTCCTAGTTGTCATTCCATACCCTATGTGTAACACTGAGTATCGAGGAACTAGAGTAGCACATGGTTCCCAAATAATGTAGTGACCTACACAAATTTATCTAAATAGAAATTTAGTTTCTGGATATATCTTTGGTAGGGGTTGCTTATGGTTATGCACAACAACAACTAAACACATAAAACAACATTTGACCACATAAATAGAGATTTGAATGCATCATTCTACTCACAACAAGTAACAATAACCAAAATAACCGAGAGTAAAACACACAACAATTATCTAAACATTTAACATAAATAAACAAAGCAAATAAGAACACTTGTATTAATAAATATGAAGGAGGCCCTACTCAACGGAGGAGCGAGATCCATTGCACTAGCCATAGCAAAGAAAAAATAGTGAAGTTTAGGCGGGGTAGAGCAATGAATATGTAAAAGAATGCATTAGAAAAAGGTTTTTTGGCATATAAGCATTTGTTTTCCCCATAGTTGGAAAAGGTGCATGGGAAGGACGATTGGTAAACCTTCTCCCAAAATCTAGAGCTTGAAAGTTCTAACCCATCTCTATAATGTTTGCAATAGCTGGCAATAGGAGGAATAATAGGCTAATTAGGCAAATCAGAACAAGGGAAAATATTGGGGGCTATTCCTAAGTTTAGAATTTTAGGATGTTGAATATTTCATATATATGAAGGCAAATCTAACATGTGAAGCACCAAACCCAAGCCATTGAGAAAGAAAAAATATAGGTTGGGGAAATAGTCTTTCTATATCGGATGTGGGAGCATAATTTCTAGAGCTAGGCACTTCTTCATGTAGTGTATTGAAAAATCTAGGTCAATCAAGAAATTATGTCAATTGGAAGGAGTTTGGTATCGTGGGTGCAACCAAACCCATATCTATACTAGTCCAGGTAACTCAACATTATAACCTCATTATCACCACTAGAATTACGTAGAACAAAGAGAAAACAATTAGTTTACTCCATGCAAAGTGGTTTCATCCCATCACTAGTACCTTGGGATGGGCAGTCATTATCACTATCATTCCAGAGAAGAAAATGGAAGGCAAGTAAAGCCAATTTATTGAATTAGTATGGATCAGGAATAGTCACTCGTAATGAAGGAAACTATTAACCATTTTCTTAATACTAGTTGGGCTTTAAGGTGAAACCATATCTAATTTATAGCTAAGAGACAAAGCTTTATTAATAGCGGTTTGAATCAGTAGGCGACAGGAGAAATTATGAGGAACGAGTTTAGAAACATCAAGAGCATGAAGTGGAATAACTACTTTTGGATTTCCACATTTGAAAGCTCCTTAGTTGTAGAAGGTGTATCTATCTAAGTCTTTAAACTAATCATTCCTAAACCAATATAAACATTTATCTAAGCATTCTTACCATTTCTAAGCCGTCGTTCTGACTGGATCGAATGGAGAAGCCAATCATTTTAGTGAGTGTGCCTAGGTCCTATCAATCTTCAAACAGTTTGGAACAGAAATGGGGGTCCACAACAACACTTTACTCCAATAGGTGGGAAATACTAGATAGCAAGATGGACGGGAATAAGAACATTATATCTAATGGATCACACTTCTAATTTACTCGATTAATCAGTATCATTCAACACCAAGGAAAATCTTAATCGGAACCAGGGTAGGTTCCTTCTATAGCGGGGTATCAATCCCAGTTAGAGCTTACAAAGGATATAGATGTTACATAGGGGTAGGTGGGATAGATAGGTTTACCAAGAGATAGGTCATTCATAGGGGATCTAATCGGGTGGGGTAACCGAAATCATCAAAGTGAAACATTGAGATCAAAGTCAGTTTGATTTCTACTAGAATCCAATCAATTACTGGAATATGAGAGCGAATCAAACGAGGCAGTATTAGGAAGATTGATGAAATACTAGGATGGAGTAAGAGTTTCATACCCATCATCAGATCCATCATCATTCCCATATCAAGCTCCCTCGAATCCATATCTATCGAATCTATCTCCATCGGGTGGAGTAGTTGAATCGGGTCATGATTTAGCAACCCAACTCCCTCCTTCTACTAGTTGTTTGAGGAGGTCCAGTTGGTTCATTTGTGGTGGTGGAAATCAATGCTCCACTAATCTATTGCTTACCCACTTGCTTGCAGGCTGGTTTACACTAGATTGATTGCACTGTCCAACCAACCATGACCCTAGGCTCATTCATGGTGGTGGAAAATTCCAGTAAGCTCTTGTTTACTCTTTCCACAGTGGTTGTCTCCGCTCCTATCCCTTGTGGTGATTTTCAATATCAGGTGTGCTTCCCATTAGTTTCTCTTCTTCTGTATGGTCGGCAATGTCAATGAGATCAAATCATCACATGGTTGCATGTTTGATGCACTCGCTTGAAATTGATCTAGGTTGGATGATCAAAAGGAGAAAGTTGTTTCCCATTTCAAACAATAACCTTTCTACTTTCTTTTTTATCCACCTCCCTCTCTACTTTATTTTTGATCTCCCTCTGAACAAAACAACAATATTTGAAGGGATAGGGTGATGCCTTCTCTCTTATATAAATAGATGAACATACATAAAAAAATCCTATCTCTCTTCTATCCACCTACCATACATACCTCTCGTCTTATCGTTTCTCCCTTTTGGTCGGTCCATTTCAATCAAGAAAGCTAATGCCAAGGTCAGGGAGGGAAACTAATATAAGGAGATAAGAGATTTCCATTTCAATTCTTCCAAAAAATCCATACATATCAAAAGGAGATCCAACCTCTGGGTTGTAGGATGGATCATTCTACGATAACCACACTTCCCAGTCCATATCACATCCCTTAACCTCACAGCGACAATTATTTCATTGATTCACAATCATGCTACCTTTGGTTAGACACTCATGTGAGACTTCTATGAATGCTAATACACGCTTCTTGACATGCCTCCACTCTTTCCAAAAACTTAACAAGTGGGATTTTTCTTCAACCATGTGTCGCGCCCATTCACTACCATGGAATGATGACAACACCCAACATCTCTTTCTCAATTAGATACTTTATTTATCAAAGGCATTCCATTTGAGAAATAAGGAATCCCCTCCCTCTCTAATTCTTAGAAGAGCTATATAAATAGGGAATAGATGAAACACCATGCTTCCCAGTAAGATATTGATAAGATACATATTAGGCAAATTCTTCTTTTCATTTCCCCTTTGGTGACTTTAAGGCAAGAAACATAAATTGCAGGAGAAAAACAAAGATGAAAAGAAAGAAGGTTTTTGGTTGGAGTCATTACCCCTTCCCTCCAAGTGAAACTTTGCATCGCGGGCGGGTAGGCCGTAAAAAAGGTTATAGTATATATAGATAGGGCTCTGGTTGGCTTGCTGGTTAGAATTGACTCACCCTTTTCTTCTCCTCAAAGCCTACCTTTCTAGCACCAGAACATAGATTACGGGCATGGTGTTACCCTTTCATACTTTCTTTGATGAATGATAAAAAGAACCCATGAGTAAAAAAAAATCTCTTTCAAGGTCTTCTTTCCTCATTCTCAATTTTGATTCCCAAAACCCCTATTCTTGTATTGTATGTCATTATCTAGAATGAACAAATATGTTCTCTCTTGGTCTCACTCATATGTCAGGAAAAACTCCCCACCCTCAATCACTTTCACTAAAGAAAACAAAATCCCCAACCAATAACCAAGCTCACCCTTCCTTGCTCTATCTTTGGTTGAGCAAGCGAGAAATCCCTTTTTGTGGCATCTTTCAGGCAGATTCCCTTCATTCATGGGGTGAACGGTAAATTGGGTTGATCAACTACCAGGAAGGGATCTACCCCAATTTTGAGTATACATGGTTCGCACAACCCATCCCTATTCATACCTTCACGATCTCAAGTTCATTTGGAAATATCCTTATCTATATCTATATGCATGCTTTGGTGAGCCAAACATATTATAACCGCTAGGAGTTCCCATGTCTATTTGTTGGGATCTTTTCTCTCTAAACCTTGTCCCATAGTATTTCCCATCACTCTCTTTCTTATTCCCTCGACACTAATGGCACGCCTACCCTCTGAACTAGGAACTACTGACATGCCTACCCACCCTATGGGCAGATGATGAAATACAAAAAGAGCATTCGCCTAACGAAACCAATGGAAATCCTGGACAAGCAAGAAAGAAATAAAAACCAAAACCCCTGCGAAGTCAACCATGAATTCATTATTTCTTTCTCTACATGATTCTCTTAGGACAGTTGAAATGCTAAAGTCTTAAGTCTAGGAAACAAAGCTAGGTTCTTTCCCTAGATATCTATTAAGGCTCCTTCCCTAATTGACAAGAGGGTAAGGAAATTCATATAATTGAAAATCATGACAAGTAAGGTAGTACTCGAATAACCAAGTAAGGAATACTTATCATTCATTACTTTACAAGTAAGGCATGCAAGACAAGGTAGCATAAAATATTGATTGATAAGGTAGTCATCATCGAAACCGAGATGCCGCGTCTTTGGGAATCGGATCTGGAAACCCCCTCCACTCCCTAATCCGCCACCACTTTGGGAAGGATTTCTTCCTGTAGCTAATTATTTGTTTCATATAAGTAGGGTAGGTCATCATCAAACCATTGGATGCATACTATTCCTTAATAGGCAGGGAAACAAACCCCTGATTGATCAACCGGCCGGACACCAAATCACCTCTGGACAACCACTAAGAAGTTTAGATTCTTTTAAGATAGGTTTTTGGAGGAATAATTGACTATAGGGGAGCTTCCCTTATTGATTGGGGCAAAGCCCTATTTATTTGATCGAAAGAAGGAGCATGGAGAAGTCTATTTGTTCTACACTTACCTCATTTTGGCCCATTCCAATTAAGCATGAGTTTGCGTACACATCATCACACCCCACTAAATCATAGAATATAAAGAGTATAGAGTATTTATTTCATGAGCTATTTTCCCATATTCCCAATGACTAGAGAGAACATGTTCCCTAATTCATTTATTTTCGTTAGGTTCATTCCCAGAGAGCCCCCTTTGTTCTACTCCTTCTAGGTCCAACCCTTCTCTTTCTTCTTTATTGAATTGGATCGAATAGGATTGGTTTTTTATGGATCCAATAGGTCAGGTCATTAGGAGATCCTATTTATAAGTAAGTTGAGGGATCGAAGGAAAGAGAGAGAGACTGATTCCTCCCGTCAATCATTTCCATAAATAGGACCTTAATGGGAAATATGACTAAATAATGCAGATCGAGAGGTTCAGAAATGGGTTACTACTAAAAATTTGAGCATAAATAGCTCTTTACCTTACCTTATGTCTAAAGGTTATACCTTTCTCAAATGAGGGGAAGGAAAGTGCTAATTCTTTCTTTCATAAGTAGAGTTGGAGCCCCATTGGGAACAAGATTGAGAATACAATCTGAAGAACCTTTCATCCGTCTTTGGGTCGTACACCTCCTAGAGGTTTGGTAATTTGAAAAGGAGTATATCCCCATGCATCAACTTCTGTTCCACACCTTTTCTTATAAATCAATAATTTATTCCGCCAATATTGAACCTATTATTTACAAGTAAGGCAAGATGTTGACTTGGCCATGTAGAGCATGGACTAGCATTATGTCATTCCTACAAGCGATCCCCCGACTAGAATAAATGCCATGTGAGGACTTAGAGATCAGATATAAAATATTTATTCAGCCATTTGGAAAAGGAGAACACTTCGAAAAGGATCTATGGAGTTATTATCTCCTTATTTCCTTGGCTCTAGTTACTGAAATGATACAAGTCATTACGAAAAATAAATAGCGTAGAGTCAAAGTCTATTGAAATACTTTCCTAGAGGCCACCCAACATTCATCAAGGAGTCTATGAAAAGACTTTCCTAGAGGCATCTATAGTCTGAAATTCGTTAATACAGAGTCTATTTAAATACTTACTAAGGTGAACAATAAACACTTCATTTCATAAAGTAAGGGGCAAGAGTTATGTTCACCTTGAGTGTCAGTCTATATATTTCTAGTTTACTTTCCAGGCCAAGGCCAATGAAATAAGTGAGTAGCAAGCAGGGTTAATATAGAGTATGTAATTATGCTTTGATTTATAGGAAGGTCAATCGACAATGTTGTTGGTTCTTATGTAATTTTTTTTTCCCCTCTTTATGGGCAAAAATGCTACTATTATAGATGCAATTACGCTTTATCCCTAATCGATCACAATATCGTATACAAAGAAAGAGAGTTTGAAAATAAATAGACATGTTGATCCGATGCCTTACGAATTTGTTGACACGAAGTATTTCACGTTAAGGGGAAGAGATAACATAAATCCAACCAAAGGGATATGTATAAGTAGCTCTGTAAAAAGGTATTTAGGTAGGCTATTAATATATGAAAAATAAATTTTAATTTAAGGCACTTGATTCTAAGTCACTTATCTTGTAGAGGGGCTTGGCTGCAAGCTAGTATCATGTCGGTAACTAGAGATAGCAAAAAGAAAACACAACTCCATAAATTGGTCTTGAAATATACTATGAATATGCCACGCCCTAGAATTGATAAAGGATTTGTAAGACTCTTGATTCTAATTTCCTCATTTTCAAGCTTAATTACCCTAATAAGTTGCAAGTTGTTGGTCGCAGAGATAGAGACAATTGTTTACTTGTCTTTGAAGTTGCACTATTAATAAGAATTGGCAAGGAAAATAACATAACCTGAACGATGAATAATTAAGTAGCAACAGATCCAGAGATGGATCCAGTCCCAATCAATGTGCAATAGATTCTATTCTTGGTTGTGGATTCCTTGTTTGAAGAAGCACCTGTTTAAGAACGAGTCCCAACAACCCATCACCATCTTGCCCGAATCCCTTCCAATTACAACTATGTCTCTACTATGGAAACGAGTTCAAGATTGCACTTGCTGCAACCCACATTGTCTTCCACCATAAGCAAAACAAAGGACACATCAATGGGAAAGGAAAGTAGCCTTGAGTGATAAGAAATTGTAGTTTCTCACCCACATCGCTTAGGTAGCATTGTCTCCCCTTTATATGTTGAAAATAAAAAGGTTTTAGCTAGTTGATTTAGTTACAAAGTCAAAACCAAGAGCAAAAAACACCCATGGATAGTTCCCAGTCCAATTTTAATTCCTTTCTAAGCATCTATTCTCGTTAGATATCATAGCTTGTTCCATATCCAAACATTGTTTACCCTAGCGAGAGTAGAGGTGGAATCAAGAGCAATGGAATAAGCAGGCCAGTTGATTTAGTAAAAGAAGCGAGAGCTCTAAAGCTTGAACAATTATTAAATAATTAATTAGCAGATCGATACAAGACTCGACAACTTACCCTGCTCCACCCATTGATCACCCATAGCAAGAAGATTCGGGGGTTTGGGTGGGATAGGGGTTGACTTGGTTTCATTTCCATATCTAATGCACTTTGGTGATCATTCTTTTGTTGGCATCACTAAATAAATCATATGCGGTGTTTACGAATCAAAGAATAAGTTGCTTCTACATGCAAGAAAGTAGGTCATTTTGAGAGACACGATGTAAATAACCAAAGAAAGAAAACCCTAAGAACCCCAAATTATACCCTAACAACAAATTCAAGCACATCATAAATAGTGGGAGTGCACCACGAACTAGCAGAGACATAAGCAAGTGTTCCTACTTTCTTTTGAGTGTCCCCTTATTTGGAATAAATCAAAAGGGTTGGAATAACAAGTGAGATGGTAGTGTGGAAGAAAGCACTGGTATTGGCGGCGAAGATGTCGTAGAAGCTAGCAAGGAAGCTAGCACTGGCACTGAGCGAGGTGATGGTCACAGACACGGGCAAGGTCACAGACTTTCTAGGATTGGAACTACTACAATTATATCGTGACCTGTAAGCTACTGATTTTCTCTACAATATTAATATGGTTTGTTTATGTTTATGCCTCTTTTTCCTTTTCACCCTGGTTCAATAGTCCCCCATAACAACAAATTGAAATCGAGTTGCAGAAGCACGGGTGGTAGAGACAGTGATGAGGATAGAGATTTAAGGAGATATTGTAAAGACGGTTATAGATATGATATGATCTAATTACATAATGTAATTAAAACTTAGTAGTTATGGTCACATATGGTTATATAAAGAAATCATTTATACAATAAAATGCATACACGGGAATGTTATATTATAATATAATATAGATTTTTGCCTTCCATAATTTCTTGAGTATAATTCTTAGTGTCCCTTACTTCAATATATGTTTGTATGTATTTGTTATTATCTATTAAAGCAAACATTTGAGTGAAGGTGATAGGCTATGAGAGATTACTGATGTTGATAATTAGCTGCTAAAGTGTGGACTGCTCAAAGTTTGGACGGCGTGGAAGTAGAGATCAGATCATGGGTTAATTTTTCGATTGACAAAGGAAACATTCTCATGGAAACCAAATTGTGCAGTGATTCGGTCACACAGTAATCGACTAAATAAATTCTAGAGATCGTGGAAAAAATTGGATTTGCAGTGCATGGAACCTGCACGGGAGAGAAAGAATATATTTCAGCGGGTTCATTAAAGGGAGAGTTGAGGCACAAGGAGGAGCTGTGGAGCTGCATGCGAAGAGTTGAGGCACGAGGAGCCAACAAATTGCGTGGAGAAATCCTGGAGGTTCGGTGGCATGGTGCACTTCTTCAACAAGAAATGTTTGCGTGCATAACCCTGAAGAAATGTTTGCGTCCATAACTCTTTTTCAGTTGATTAAAGATTCTATTTTTTAGGTTTTTTTAATAAATTTGGACAAAATCTTTATTTTCTTTTGTTTAAATTGTATTTTTGAATGTATAAATATGGATTCAGCCTGTTGAAAAATCTTTGAGACATATAAATTATACAAATTTAACCATCAAATCTACAAATCCAACCATTCTTCCTAAGATTTCAACCAAAATCAAACCAAAAAAATCGTCGAAAAACTGCAAATATTTAGACTACTGCCTCTCTTATTGCTTTCTTGAATATATATATTTTTAGGTTATATCTAGAGTAGCATAGTGCAATCATAAAGGATGTAAAATAAATTGCGGAGGAGAGAAAATAAATGGTGAACCCGACGTGAGAGATGGAAACAATATTATTTTATTTTTATTGCTGAAGGAGAAGGGCCTGCGCTGGTCCGTACGCTTCGTGAGAGGAAAGAGAATCGCTGATAACTGTTGTTTTGTTCATTGATTTGTTGTCACCAAGAGAGAGTAGAAACTCCATTTCCGTCAAAGAAAAATGAGAAGCAAAGGAATAACTGCTTGGATCCGTGTAATACCCTCCGTGTAATACCGTGGATGCAAGTAAGATTTTTTTTTGAAACCCAAGTCAAGTTGAGGTGGAGAGCAAGTGTTGATGTCAAGAGTCAAAGTCAGATTATATTTTATGTAATGAGCCAAAGATAAGTTGAGAGTGTAAGGAATGTTTATTGCGAAATACTAAGGGTGCATGCTCGGTGGTAACACCCCAAGTTAAATTTATAGTAAGTCATGAGAGTTTGTTCATGTAAATATTTGCAATCAAGTTGATAATTTGGAGTCAAAGTAAAATTTGAGTGGAGTTAAATTCAAATCAAAGATGGAGACAATTCAAGTTGTAAGTCAAAAGTAGAGTCATGACATCAATGCATCAATTAAGTTTGTCAATATAGTGTAATAGGTGTCTTGTTGGACCTTGATCAACTCCAACAAGAAATATATTTTGTAAACATGTAATTGCAAATGAATAAAGAAGATTGCAGATGTCTTGTTGGATGGTGACATCCCTCCTACAAGAACAATTTTATGTAGGTATTGAGAAGAATTACACAAGAAGCAGATGAAGAAGAGAGAAGAAGATGTCGACTCCATAATAGCAGAAGATGATAGCAAAAAGAAGACTACTGAAGATGATGGCTCCATGACAGAATCAAATGATAGAAGGAATCTGAGACATAAACAAAAGAAGTGAAAGATGAGGGCATATTGAAGAATAAAGAGGAAAGGATGGCGAAAAATGAAGCAACGAAAGCAACAAAATGATCAAAGACCATGACAACAAAAGAAGAAAGAGAATAAAAAGGAAGCAAAGCAAGGTAAATAAGTAGTAGCGTGTGTTAAATAGTTTGAGATGCATAGAGAATGAGATCCCTAAGAAGTTTGAAGATCTTCTTTGATAATGATGATGGAAACGAAGTTGATATTGGTCCTATGTTTGCATAAAGAAGTATGTTGTATCTGAGTAAATGATGATGTAATCTGTGAAGAGGCTTGTTGTATGTACTTGAGTCAATGTTGATGTAAGCCGTGGAGAGGAAAGTGTAGCCCCATAATTTGTATGTTGAAGGTTTGTGGTTAGCTAGAAATCACTTTATGTAATGTGTTGTTTGTGGTAATAAGAAACCATTTGTGATGATAGAGGAGGGTTCATGATAAGCCAAAAATCACTTATTATAACCGTTGAGGGTAATCCACCAAAACCCATGATGTATGGGTGAACCAAAGCATACCCAAGATGATAATTGATGATGATGCATGATGAGTTACAGGTACATGTATGAGATTTGTGATTCAAGAATGGTTGATGAACCATGTACAGGAAAGAGTTTCCTATAGAACCAACGACTAGCGACCCATGTATTCCAGTGAATGGTAACTTTTTTATATGGACTTCAACACACATGATATTTATATCTTGCAAGTACAAGATCCAGTTATGAGGATATAAGATGAAGATAAAAAGCACAAAAGAAGGAAATGAAAAATGGACCAATTCAAAGGATCACCTGAACATATTGAGGATCATGATTGCATATCACAAGTATTCATTAAGGGGGAGTATGAAGGAATAATTCA
>JASDQU010688095.1:6404-24153 GCA_032191745.1 Picea mariana
AGAATGGGTCATTCTCGCACCCTAATATATTAGCAGCCTGCGAACCCTCTTCAAAAGTGAGTTTTCTGGGAAGAGATGAAAGTAACTTTTCTCAGGAGAAAGTTCTTATGAAGATCCTGAGTACACCATCCATAATACACCATCATGATGACCAAAATCATGGGTAACATCTGTGCACCATGTCCATTCACTGTACAGTTCCTCTTCTATTCAATTCAATTGTTGCACTCTCCTCCTTCTTCACACATGAATCACCTTCAACAACAGCAACCACAACAACTCCAACAGAAACAACCATAGCATCTCTTCTATGTACCATGTACTTATCTCTTCTATGCACCTTGTGCATGTAATGCGCGCAATACCTCTACATACTCACACCACGCCAATATCCTCCACCTCTCGAGTGCTCTGCCTGATCATCGCAACTCTTCATCTTCTTTGGTGGTTCCCACCATGTGTCCAACATCACTGGGTGTTATGCTGAGATTCATTTTTCTATCTGGCAGTTGAGACTCTTCGTCTTCTCTGTTACAGTCGTGCTCACCCTCTCTATTTCAGCTACAGGCTCCAACCCTCTTCCAGCTGTCAATTTCCCCTATGACCTATCTTCATCCCATTGGAAGATTCCCAGAGACTCTTCAGCTCCTCTGGCAGAAACCATCAATGGTTTCTAGCAGTTACACTGTGAGGAGCAAGATTAGCCCTCCGATTATGCTCAAATTCACCTGCACTGTTGGATTAACTCTGAAGGGTATTGTCGTTATTTACCCATTTCATAATTCCACAATTCAGAGATTCTGCGATGATACATCTTGACTCTCCATGTCACGAGCTCTGAAAAGGAGCTTGGCTACTCGAGCTCCCTCCTCTACGTGACCACAAGCGGTGACCACCAATTACAACGACAATTCACCTTTTCGGTATTTCAGCATTCGTATGATCCAATGTCTCGACAATCCCATGCGCAATCCCTGAAATTCCGAGGCGGAGCTCATCTACACTAGGTCCTTCCTCCATGTGACCACATGCGGTGACCACAGGCTGCGCTAAAAGGTGCTTCAAACTCATGATATTCATCGACCCTGATCGATGTTCCACGATCTCGATGAATCAACAGTCCAAACCTTTTCACGATCTCACATCTCATTGTTCCTTAGATGGAGGTTCTCGTCACTCCAAGTCGCAATAGGCGAAACTCTGAGATGGAGCTCAGATCGAAGGTCCACGTTCTTGGTGAATTGGTGATCCAGATCTTATCGTGAATTCACATCTCACGATTCCTGTGATGGAGGTTCTCGTCACTCCAAGTCATGATAGGCGAAGCTCCGATATGGAGCTTAGATCAATGGTCCAAAATCCTTGGTGATCTGACGGTCAAGATCTTATTGTGATCTCATGTATCGCAAGTTTGAACCTCTTTCCTTTGGATTTACCACTCTGCAAAACTCCGAAATGGAGTCTTTGTGGTGCTTTGATTTTTCGCCACGCATCCTCTTGATCCAACGGTCCACGACTATCCTTTCTAACATGGTCTTCCATATTCACCTCCTGGATCTAACGACCTAGATCACACCTTGATCCAATGGCTAGGATCATTTCACCATTTCGCATTTCGCGATTTCGACACTTCGCGATTTTGCCACTTTGCGATTTTGCCACTTCGCGATTTCGCCACTTCGTGATTTTTCCTTCTTATGATGAAGGGTCTCAAGACTTCAAGTCCCGATCTACGAAACTCCGAAATGGAGTTAGACCAACATATTTCGACATTTTTCATTTCACCTCTTCTTGCTCTTTAATGAACGTGCAGGTTCTCCCTGATCCAACGATGGTCAGATCTTACACTCAGATCTGACACCTAAGATCTGTCCTCCTCTTCTGCACGTTCTTCTTGTCTGAATTCATATCTGACGGTCATCGGGGATTCGGAATGGGGTCCAACGATCACTGATGCTTCCATTTTCACTGTGCTGCTGATCATGCTGATCTTTGTCATCACTATTCTTTCCATCAATGCACACTCTGATCCTGCCATCAATGACAAGCTCACTTTGCCTGTTAAACCTACCAACAATCCTCTGCACTATCTCTTATCGAGCTTTCTCTACAACGTCTTCCTAAAATACTTATGATACTTCTTCTTGCACTCATGCCATCTTCGTTGTTGTACTTGCCATCAATGACAAGCATATGCTTCCTGTTGAACATTTACCATCAATTTTGTCTTAATGCTATTGGTAATATTTATACATATTTTCTACTCCACATCCCCAACATCTAATAGGATATGTTGGCACAAGGGCAGACCTAGGGTTCATTGCTTCAACAACGCACCAACAAAACCCTAACTACTGGCCCTTTAGGCAACACCTGCGAAGCAGATGAAGTCTCACCCGAGGTAGAGGCAGGGGTGGTTGCAGGAATCAATTGTATACAACCTAGTTGGGACATGGATCTGTGATTACAACACTTAACAGAGCACTTAGCAGTTAACATTCATTAGTATTTAACCCTTATTCACATTGCAGGTCGAAACCCTAGTTACAGAGAAGTGCAGTATTCATCAGATCTAATACATCCAAGCACTTAGCATATAGAAATAGATCATATCTAGCATTCATTCACATTGCTAAGCACTAAGCTATTATATCAGATGCATCTAACATATATCACTGAACTAAGAATAACTCACATCAATAACATAACAACTATAATGCACAAAGCAACCACAACATAGAATATACATGGTTCACCCCAGTGCAGGGATACATCCACCAACTCTTCTCTTTCTTTATTGTCTTATTTCAATCTTCTACAAGCACGAAGCCACAAGAATCCACTCCACATAGGATAGGAGATCTGCGCGCACCTCGCTAGATCCTCCTTCCCCAAGCTAGGTTCAAGCACAAATCCTTCTTACAATCTACACACAAGATTCTTACAATCACTTGCACTTAGCTCTGCAATTTCTTAATGCACAGTATTCATGAAGCATCCACAATTGTTCACACTTAGCTCACCAACCACATTACACATCTAGGTTCCCCTTACTTACATCACCCAACTTTCTATTTATACATTACAAAAGGGCCTAAACATGGGTAAACCCATGGGTCGACATCCCATACCCGTTACATAAACCCTAAACCCAAAAATTCCCTAAGAAGTGGTCGAGATCTGAGGATCTCCACTTCGCCTTACGCTTCTCCTTCGACCTGCCTGTCGAAGTCCCAAAACTGGTCAATGTGACCAAGGTTCTCCAAAACTTGGCCAAGGGCCAACAGGTCCCCAACACTCACATGTGACTCGTCCCGAGTCACTTTGATCTAGGTAACTTTGCCTTAAATGCCTCGAGCTTGGCTCGAGCTGCCTCAACCTATTTCTTTTCCAAAGCCTCTTGCTTAGCGAAATCTCAAATAACCTTATTCATCACAGGTTCTTCCAAGCGTTGTTCCACTGTGGTGACCACTTGTTCCAGTTCTGCACCTCATCCTTCAATCTCCTCAAAAAGCATGCAGGCTGCATCGTGCATTGGCTAGAATCACTGAGTCACTTCCATGATCTTACTCTGGATGGCATGGACCTACTACTAAACCATGCATTGTTCCTGGGATCTTTTCATCCCATCGACCGCTGGTAGTGGCTACTTGCTTCTTGGCCTCCTGAAGCTGTGAATCCAATGTCCTTAGCTCAGGGTCCTCTACAAGGCACTAATAAGTCTGCACATTTCAACTACTGAGTTGTTTACATTCTAAGGAAAATGCCTTGATACTATGGATTGCACTTCGGGCAATTTCTTCTCTTTGGTATCACACTTCCTGCAGAGTGCTTGGCACTGCTTGTAACTCTAGTTCTACTATCCTCTATTGGAGTTGTTGAATGGATTCATAAGGCTTCCCTACTTTTCTTTCCATTGGGTCTTCTTCCATCTGTTCTAATCCCGTCACAAAGAAAAGTGCTCTAGTGACTACTTCTTTAACTCCAATATTCTCTACGAGTAGTTGTTCCTTCTCCTTCTAGATATGTGCATTATCCTCTGCAAACTTGGCTTGGATGTCATCTTTTTCCTGTTGCACAATTCGACGTTTTTCTCTGGCTTCCTCTTTTTCTTTCTTTAAGGCCTCTGTGGCCTACTCTTTTTCTTCCTAAACACGACGAAGGTGAGCTTCGGTCACATCTTCTATTCGGAGTAGCTGGGTAGGTTCGTCTCCCAACTCTGTTCCTTCCGTTGAAGGGGGCGCAGTAGACACTATGTGGCTAGAGTAGAGGGCTTGTTGTACCCCTTTCAGCTCTACTTCAATTCTTTCATACATGGTCTCTTGTTTGTCTTCATTGTGCTATAAGATATCTTCTGAGGTATCTGAGACAATGACAATGATAAAATCTATGTCATCCATCGTTAGCACAGTCTGCATCTGTGGTTTAGTAGCTTTGGACTTCTTCCACAATGTAGGTTTCGTGGGGGAAACCTTTCTTTTCTTGGAGGTATCTTCTTCGTCAATAGGATCCCTAGGCAGTGTTACTTCACCTTATTTCTTCTTTTCTTCTTCTCCTTTGTCTACTTCGTCATCACCTCCCCCTCCAAGTGAGTCTGAAGCGGTCTCTTCTGATGCACTGTTCAGGTCCTGTACCTCTTTCTTTTTCTTCCTTCTACTACTTCTGGGTGCATCATACTATTCGCGAGTAACCACCGGACTTCCGATAAGGTCAAGGTTGGACAATTCTACTTGGTCGACTAGTATAAGAAACTCTGCAGACCATTCCTTAGTGATTTATTCCATGTCATCCTCTGTGAGTTTATAGTAACTCTGCAACTCTTCTTTATGTTCATCTCTGCACGTAGTGATATAAATAAAATGTCCATTTGCATGGAACTTCACAATTGGTCTGAACCTGTGTAGTGTGTTCGACGTCATCTAAGGGAAAGACTCAATATCCCTCTTCAACTATAGGTAGTAGGTGTGGAACACCGAATTTGACTGCCATTGTTTCGCCATGTCGCTCGAATACCAGAGCATGGTGAACTTTGCAGCTAAGGGTTCTGATGGCTCAATCTTAGGGAAGGTTGCACCTTCTGGCATTTCCCAAGCAATGAAAGAAATGAGAATCAACAACCAACTGAAGTGGAACTTGTAGCCCTGATCCTGAGCTTTGTGGAAGTCTTTCTCTAACTGGTTGATGAGGTAGCTCGCCCAGTTCATTTGTATCCCTTCCATGCATTTTCCTGCGAGGTCAACAATGAACCCTGTGACCAGTGTGGGTCTATTCTTCCTTACTAGCTTACCAGCGATCAATTGTCAGGCTAGGTGAACTGTGCCATTCTGAATGGAAGCTACCTTGTATCCTCGCTTCCCCTTTTCCACATCACCATAGGTATTTTTAATTTTCTGTGCCAGGGCGCAATCTGCAACCTTCCATGGATAAAATTCTTGTGGGTTTGGTCCTTGCATACTTAATCCGATGATCCGATGGATCAATGTCGAATCTACAGTGATGCATCTGTCCAGCCATAGATAACCACCATGGAAGCAAGACAACAGGAATTTAACACATGCATTAACCTCATGATTCCTTCCGAAGTGTGGTATCTTCATCACGTTCAAGATAGTGGACCTCGCGATGTCCATAGTCCATGGATGGGGGATTCTCTTCGACTTCTTCTACTTGGTCCTAGTCAAATACTTGTGTGGGGCGAGCATTCCATGGTTCTTGCGATATCCCAAGTTGAAGTCACTAATATTCAACGTCATGATTTTTCCTAACTGTGGTCCTACTATGCGTATCCCCTTCGGGAGGTATGTAGTAATCAAGGTGTAGTCGAAGTACCTCAGGACACTGTCACGGCTCACCACGCCAGCCAGAGAAGGGATATAATTAGGCAGGATATATGGGATGAGCTTTACATTTTCCAAGTCATCATGATGCTTGGTTCATTTCTCTGTCGCAGCTCGGGATGGTCTAGATCCATGAGTAGTCAACGGGGATGCTTGCACTCCTCTCATCGACAAGGCTTGGAATCTTGTGGACATGTCCTTCTTAGCCATGAGGTCTAGGAGGATCTCTTCGACGGATTTCTCTACTTCGTTGAAGTCACCCCACATGCACGTTCAAGATCAGGTATCTCAGGTCGGTGATCAAATACTCAATGTAACAGAATGGGTGGTGAGATCTCAAATAGGTATAGCGTGAAATCAACTAGTTCTCTATTGGCTTGAATAATCACAATTGGCAAAAGTGTTCTGAGTGCAACGCTCAATAGGATAAATAGACAACATCGTAACGGACTTCTCCAATGGGATGAAATGCCTCAATCAATGCAATTCCATCTGTTATGGTGCAGTCCCAACGGTCTAATGGCAATATTTCTGCCCATAACTGCAGTTCGAGATGTTCTGGAGAGTCAGGATAACAGTCGGGATGCCTCCAACGGTCATATTTCTTCGTGATGGCGAAGTGCCAATATTTGTTGTTCTGCTATCCCGACAAAGTTCCATTTCTTCAAACCTTCCTTCTGTGAATTCCTCCCTGGAAATTCCTATAACTTTTCTAACTTTGCTTTCTTCTTGCTGAGCTTTTTGGCTTTCTTTCCTGTAATCTGAGTCATTGGTTTCCTCTTTCCATTATTGTTCGTATCTCCTCTTGGCATAGTAACTTCACACCGTGGAGGGTATTTCATAGGGTTCGAGAGTAATGCTTCTTCTCTTTCTGGTGTAGGTGCTCTATTCTCTTGTACAAACAGGTGTTTCAATTCTTCTTATGTTCTTTCAACTTTGACGTCCAAATCTCTAGTCCTCTTTTTCTTCCAGTAAGTGCACTATTCTCCTAGCCATGAAATCCCTTAGTTCTTGCTTTTTTTGTTCGAGATCCTCCACTTCTTGTTTCCATCATATCTGATCTTTCTCAATCTAGGTTTTTCCTAGCAAAATAACAAATGGAGTGTTGTTCTCAACAAATTTAACAACCTCAAATTCTTCCTTTGTCAAAGTTCCATGAGCACTCATAGATGTCTGGGTAAGTCTTCCATATAGGTTTATCATCTTTCCTCTAAATAACCCTATTCCTCCTAATGAAGGAATCATAGCAGGCTTTCCCAAAATTTCCCAAGTTCTTTATGTCATGATATTCATTTGTGTTTCTTCATCCAGAACACACTCTATGTCGAAGTCTCCTATTCTTGTTTCTATGCACTCCTTCTCTTTTAAGATCTCTAATAAGTTGATATCTCTATGATCATTCAGGGTTTCTTTCATCTATAAAAATACAGTCTCTGATTCTTTCCGAGGTTCTATCATATCCTTAGTTTCTTGGCTTGTCTCATGGTTTTCTTTTCTCATATTCATCTTTTCAACTTTATCAATCATTCTAGGGAAATCCAAAACTTCATGGTCTATATCTTTACAACAAATACAACTAAGACCTCTACCAGGGCATTCCTTAGCAAGATGTCCCGGCCTTCTGCAACTATAGCAAAGAGTTAATCCTCTCTTTCTTTTAAATGATCCCCAACCTTTCCTGTACTACGCATTGGGATCACAGTAACTAACCTGCAAAAAATTATTTCTAGGATATTGCATCCATTTTTTAGTCCAAACATTCTTTCTATGCATAGGAATAACATATCTTACACTATTCTTATTAAGTCTACTCATATCCAATCTTCTTTCTTCTAGTTGTGCCCTATTTTTCGGACTAGGACAAAATCTATTAGACATACCTAGATCCATTCTTTTGAAATAAAATTTTTTACTTATCTTACCTTTCTTAGAGCACAAAGCTTTAAGATCTTACCTCTTTTCTTCAGATTTGATTCCTTTTTTAGCACAGAGCTTCGGAGTCAAGTAGAATACTACGCACTAAAGAGACATATCTACGCATATATATTTCTTTTCTTCAGCTCCCAACAATCACAGTCTCAGGTCTCGACAACGAAACCATTTGTTGGCACAAAGGCATACCCAAGGTCCAACGCTTCAACATCACACCAACAAAACCCTAACTACCGGCCCTTTTGGCAACACCTGTGAAGCATATGAACTCTCACCCGAGGTAGAGGCATGGATGGTTGCAAGACTCAAGTGTCTACAACCTAGCTGGGACACAGATATGTGATTACAACACTTAACAGAGCACTCAGCAGTTAACATTCATCAGTATTTAACCCTTATTCACATCACAGGTCGAAACCCTAGTTACAGAGCAACGCAGTATTCAACAAGATCTAATACATACAAGCACTTAGGATATAGAAATAGATCATATCTAGCATTCATTCACATTACTAAGAACTAAGCTATTATATCATATGCATGTAACATATATCATTGCACTAAGCATAAATCACATCAATAACATAACAACTATAATGCACAAAGAAACAACAACACAGGATATACGTGGTTCACCCCAGTGTGGGGCTACATCCACCAACTCTTCTCTTTATTTATTTTCTTCTTTCAATATTCTACAAGTGCGAAGCCACAAGAATCCACTCTGCATAGGACAAGAGATCTGAGCGCACCTCGCCATATCCTCCTTCCCCGAGCTAGGTTCAAGCACAAAGCCTTCTTACAATATGCACATAAGCTTCTTACAATCACTTGCACTTAGCTCTGCAAGTTCTTAACACACAATATGCACGAAGCATCCACAATTGTTCGGACTTAGCTCACTGGCCACATTACATATCTAGGTCCCCCTTACTTACGTCACCTAGCTTTCTATTTATACATTACAAAAGGGCNAGAAGGGGCCGAGATCCCTTGATCTTCACTTCACCTTCGACCAGCCTGTCGAAGTCCCAAAACTGGTCAACATGACCAAGGTTCTCCAAAACTTGGTAAAGGGCCAAGAGGATACCTTGCCATTTTCCCCAAAGACTCAATCACTTTGAGGTGGATGATATTGATGAGAAGTGTTAGAAATTATTCTAATGAAAGAAGGTTTGAAACCATTATTCCTTTGATCTTGCTTTTCTTTCTTCTTATCCTCCCAAGACTTCTAAAAATATGATTTTCTCTTGTCCCTCATCATACAAACATTTGGCCTTCCAAATTGCCTCTTAAATGGTCTTAGGTTTCTCAAATTGAATCCTATCCTTATATAATGAAGATAAGTCAATTAGGAAAGGTTGTATCTTTAACTTCTCATCTTGAATATATCCAACATACTTCAACAACTCTTTTTTTTCATACTCCTCCCTAGTCATAATCCCCAATTTGAGTTCAAAAAGATCCTAAATTTTCTTATCACAATAATCTTTGGAAATATATTTATGCTAGAAATATTTCTTAAATTGCTTCCAATAAATCTTCCTTTCATTGATTCTCTTTACTTTCTTGATCTTGTCCCGCCAAATTTAAGCCTTTCCTTGTATATTGTAAATGACAATTCTATCTTCCAAGTTAGATGAGTAGTTAAGCAATTTGAAATAATTCCTCATCCCCAACAACTAGGCTTCAACATCTTGTACCATTTTGTTTTTGCACCATTAAAGGTAGGTGGATTAATGTTCCTAAGATCTCCTCAAAAAATTTCTTGTACATGTATTCTTCTTTGGTGTCTAATTGGAGACACCTTTGGATTTCTCATTATCTCTTCAAAAGTATGAGGATCCACTAAGGGACATGGAAAGTAATGATACTTATGATCTCTGTTATCTCTTCTTGGATGTCTAGATATTCCATGAGACTCCCTTTTTGAATGATAATTGACTTCTTCCACATGATTTGAATTAGATCCATTACTTATATACCTTTATAATCGATTCAAGCTTTTCACTAGTTGAGTGTTTAGTTGACTCTACCTCTCTCGAGCTCTTAACATTCTCTCATTATCATATCTACAACTTTGAACTTCAATCTTTAAGCTTATCATGGTTTCTACTAGTTATAATGGTCAATCCTTTATGCATGCACATTATATTATATTTTTTGATTTCTCACATTGACATTCAATCCTCAAACATCTTTGTCATGGTTGTAAGGATATTTTCCATCCTTCATATTCATTCTTCAAGAGTTTATCTTCAATTTTGGACTCTAGGTATCTTTGACATAGATTTGTATTTAAAAAGTGTTCATACAATTAGATTTGTTAGATACATTTTCATTCCAAAAATATTTAGAATTTTTCTTATACATTCTGAAAACTATCCACATTATCAATTTTTTCTTTCAAATCAAGGTTTTGGACCCTTTTCTTCCCAAATTCTAGAAAATTCAAAAGTTCTTCTCTAGAATCTAAATATTCGAGTATATTTTCTTCTAAGATAGCTTTCTAATGACTTTACTGATGCTCAATTTTGAGTTTTAATATAAATGTTATAACTCTTTGAAGTTACATTTTGCCCAATATTTGACTTTACATGTTTGTGAAATCAAGGTTGGAGACCTACTTATTCCCCCTATAGAAGAAAATCTAGTGAGAAATAGGAAAACATTTATATTGGGAATTGACAGTATCTCTAGTTGGGAACACTTGAAAACCTTCACTACAATTATCCAACAATCCAATCATATTTTGCATAAATATGGAATTTTCAACTTTACACTTTTTTCACTTTTTCCAACATAAAAGTTAGCTTAAATGACCATATTTCAAACAACGCAAAACTTGAAAATTTTTACTACGACAAAGTTGTCCAAATTACTGAAGATATGAAATGATGAATTGGAAAAAAAAATCCAAACCTATTGTTCGAGGTCACTTTTCCTCCATTTACATATTCATAAACTACTAAAAAGTCCCAAAATAATGGATTTAGCCCTATTTTTCCAATTCCAAGCCAAACCCCTTAGAATTTAACCAAATTATTATTTGGGTTTTCTCATGCCTACTCCTAATCCACACTATCCAAATTTTACAATCAACTAAGCTTCTAACTAAAAGTATTGTATCGTCCTCTAAAACTACATTTTTTCTAATTTTCAAGAATTTAGTGCCAAATACGAAAATTAGTCCTCAACATGACACTTTTGCATATACCGCAATGTGGAAGTCCACTCAAAATTTCAACTTCATTGGAGTTAACATGCTCAATTTATAGCCAAATTAAGAAATTGGCTCTAAATTTGTTATTATTTTGTTCTTTTGTTAATATGGCATCTTGTTATGATGTAATGATTTTCCTTCTTCATTTGAATCATAAGTGGTATTTATATTATAGTTCAATGTGCATATTTACAAAGTCATATATTCCCAACTTATAGCCATTTTATAATTTCATATACATTCATAATTTAGGGGTCAAAATCAAGGTATTACATTAACTATGTCAACCTCATACAAGAGTCACCACATTCATCATAGAACATGTTGCCATTAAAAAACATATAATCGAATGTAACAAGGCCATAGATAATATGAAACACATGCATAAACACATAATGACAATGAACCATTGTATAACATGTCATCATTTCCAATTATCTATAGTATCCATGGACCAAACCACAAGCATGTAGTACTGCAAAAATCAATATAATTAGTTTATAAGCATCATAGAATAAACCATAGATCACAACCCATGAAAAAATGAAGTATACATAAATGGAATATAAACTAGTAACATGTTCTAGTGTCTTTTCCATATTGCACACTAGGAGGATACCTTATAATTCCTAGTAGGGATTCAGGTCAAGTTGAACGTAAGTCGGAGTGATATTATGTCTTATTTAGGGTTGTAGAAGCAAATAAAAATTTAAATATGAAACTTCATTGTGATACTTCACAATCATTTTGATGTTGACCATTTTTAATGTCAACATTTGTGTTATGAACCAACGCCTTGAAAATGATAAAAATTCAATGAATAACAATCGACTTCGAGGGGGAAACCTCCGTTTACAATATATTCAATGTACATAATGAGATAAGATGATCCTAAGACTAGGTATCCTTGGTATATATATAGATGACAAAGAGTACCATGAAGGGTTCTATCCTACATACAAATATAACACTAGAAATGTAATAATTTAATAGTTAGGGCTTAATACAGAGTTTTATACTCAACAAGGGCTTTGTCAAGGGCTTGACATGCCCCTCCCCTTCAAAAAAGCGGTGTCTTCAACACTTGACTAAATGTCATTGTTTATGCATGAAGAAATAATCTTCCCATGTTGCCTCTTCCACTGATAGGTTCTTCCATTTGACGAGGTACTTAATGATTGCTCAATTTCTTAGCCTCTTAATTGTTGTTTAAAGAATTGGTTCTAGTTCTAGTATGTTTTTTCCTTCTTCATTAATCTCTGGTAAAACTGTTTGAACCAGGATCTTGTCATCGAATACCTTCTTTAAGAAAGAAACATGGAAGACTAGATGTACACATGAATATGGAGGCAACTTCAATTTGTAATACATAATTCCAATCCTTTGCAACACCTTATATAGGCCATAATATTTGGGTTCTAATTTATTGTCCTTCTTTTGTTGCTTGAGGGACATTTGTTTATATGATTGTAGCCTAAAAAATACCCAATTCCCCACTTCAAATTCCATTTCACTACGATGTTTATCTTCTTGTTGTTTCATCCTATTTTGTGCCATAACCAAGTTGCCCTTCAATAGTTTGAGAACCTCTTGTTGGTGTTTTATGTGGTCCTCCATTTTCGGAACCTTTGTAGTCCCTTCAAGGGAGATGTGATGGATATAGGATGATATCCATAACATTCTAGAAATGGGGATATCTTTTATGAAGTATGGAAGGAGGTGTTGTACCACCATTCTACCAAGGGAAACCACTTAACCGATTGTGTCTATTTATCATATGCAAATCAATGAATATATCCTTCTAGACATTTACTCACAATCTTATTTTTCCCATCGGATTGAGGATGGTAAGATGAGTCGTGAGCCAATTGAGTACCCAAACAAGAAAATAATCCAGTCCAAAAATTTCCAGTGAAAATTGGATCTCTATAACTTACAATAATCTTGGGGAGTCCATGTATATTTTGAATTGTTTCCATGAATGTTGCAACTATTGTAATTGCTTTAAAAGTATGAGAAAGAGAGCAAAAATGGGAATACTTTTTTAGTCAATCCACTACTACCATGATGATAGTCTTTCCTTCAGATTTGGGTAAACCTGTAATAAAATCCATTGAAACTTATTCTCAATGTTCACTTGGTATATATAATAGTTGTAGGAGACTCGACATGTTGATTGTATCTCCCCTATTATGTTGGAAGACCACACATTCATACACAAACTTTTGAACGTCAGTTTTAAGATCTTCCCAGAAAAAATCCTTCTTCAGTCTATGGTAGTTTTTCAAGAACCCCTAATGTCCTCCTATAGGATAAGTGTGCAATTCCAGAAGGACCTTATGTTTGATTTTGGAATTTCTACACAAACATAGGCGATCATGATACCATAGCAAATCATTCTTCCATAAATTTTTATCTAATGTTATAATGGCCTAGTTCACTAAAGTAAATGCAATAGATCATTCTTCCATACAGATTATCTAATTCTATAATGGCCTAGTTCACTAAAGTAAATACAAGTAAAATTTTACCCATGTAATAATCATATCTGCTAAAGGAAATACATAATTGCCATAAATTACTCTAATAACCATTGATTCTTCATTAAAAGTCTTATTGAGAGGAGAATTGAGAGGTAAGGAACTTACCTATGGTGATCTTACATGTAACCCGATGACTTGAGGAATGTAGTCATACCTTGATCATTGACTTGACAACCACAACAAAAATTGGGCGACGACTCTCCACCCAATCGAAGACGTTTCTACTTTAATCTTTAGGAGTAGTCACCCCCTAGCCCTCAATATACTACTTAGCAAGCAAATCCTTAGTCTTTCCTTCTTTATAGCTCAGCCAAAAGAGAGATGTGCAAAAGAGAGATGCCCCTTTTCTATTTCCTTCCCTCCTTATATAGAATCCCAGAACTCGATCCCTAGGATCCACTTGAATTATTTATTGTATTTTTATGGTTTTTCATAGATTGTTGTTACTTATTTTACCATTACCACGATTATTCACTATTAAGTATTTATTATACCTTATTATTATTATTTACTTATTTATTCATTTAATAATAATAATATGGGGATGATCCCCTTTGGATTATTATTATTATTATTTAATAATAATATCAGGATGATCCATTTTTAGGATAATGATTATACTTCCTTATTATTATTTTTTAATATAATAATAATACTAATAAAAATGTGGGGCGTGACATGCACTAGGGTCCTCTTATAGTTGTTTAATGATAATTCATACCTCTTGATATTGCTTCCATTCCATCTTGGCTTATTCCATCCAATCAGATTACAAAATAGAAATAGCACATAGTGAACCTTCTGTTTCTTATTTTTTCCTTGAAAGTGCATCTACCATAATATTATATTTTCCTTTCTTATAGATAATTTCAAAGTCATAACATAGCATCTTTGTAACCCATTTTTGTTTATTTTATAAATATAATCGCTTCTCTAAGAAGTACTTCAAACTATCATGATTTTTTTTTACTTTGAAGTGTCTTCATATTAGGTAAGGGCACCATTTCGTAATTGCATGTAGTATGGCCAACTTTTCTTTTTCATAAATGGGTTAGAGTAATTTTTTTCCTTTAATTTAACTGCTTTCAGAGGCAAGGGACCTTCCTTATTTCATTAAAACTACACCAATTCCATGGCCCGAGGCATCACACTCCAAAATAATTTTTTTTGTGAAGTCAGGTGTGGCTAGGACAAGAGTTGTACACAACCTCCTTATGTTTTTCAAAATGTTTGGTTTCTTATTAAGTCCAAGAAAATTGTTCCTTATTTATTAATGTTGTTAGAGATGCCACTATTTGACCATAGTTCTTGACAAACTTGTGGTAATATCCTATCAATTGTAAGAATCCTCTAAGTTTCTTCAAGGTTTTAGGAATTGGCCATTCCCTCGTAGATTTAATTTTGTTAGGGTCCACTTTGACACCTTCATGAGATACAATATGACCCAAATATTCCACTTCTTGAACACCAAAGTCACATTTGGAAGGCTTTGCATAAATTTGTTTCTCTTTCAAATGTTTTAATACTGTGCCAACTTGTTATACATGCTCTTCCCAATATTTGTTGTAGATTAGTGTGTCATAAAAAATACTAACACAAATTTTCTAAAGAAGGTTTTGAAAATATAATTCATCAAGCTTTGAAATGTTGAAGGTGCATTAGTAAGTCCAAATGGAATAACTAAAAACTCATAATGACCTTCATGTGTTCTAAAGGTTGTTTTGGGAATGTCTTCCTACCTCATTCTAATTTGATTATATCCCAAACGAAGATCCAACTTAGTAAAGAATTTTCCTCCATGCAATTCATCTAATAATTCATCAATGATATGAATATGAAACTTGTGTTTGATGGTCATTTTGTTGAGTTGTCTATAATATGGACACATATTCCATGACCCAACCTTCTTCATAATCTTCATTACTGGTGAAGATAAAGAACTTTGGATAGGTTGAATGATCTTTCTTGGATCATACACTCAATATCACTCTTCTTTGCATATGGATACCTGTAAGGCCTAATGTTATGTGGTACAATTATACGTTGCAAATGAAAAACATGATCATGATCTTGAGTAGGTGGAAGACCCTTAGGCATCTCTCCAAATACCTTGGAATGGTTGTTGATAACCATTTGGAGATCCACTGGAGCAGAAGATATAGATGTTTGAACATCTAGTGAGCACAACTGTGAAATTACACCATGGTGTCCATATTTTATTAATTTTTCCATGTTATTAGAGCTTAGCACCTTAGAGGGTTTCCCTTGGATACCTCTAAGCACAATTTTCTTGTATTCTAAGGAAAATCTCATGAAAAGATCTTTAAAATCAAGGGCCAATGTTCCCAATGATTGTAACCATTGGACCCCTAATACAACATCAACACCACCCATTTGGATGGTAATCATTGGACTATCCAATAAATACTCCCCCATATTGAGATTATTACTATGGCACTTCCTAGAACAATGTATGGTACCTCAACCTGTAATCATTACTTGAAAATCCTGTGCTAGAAATACAAAGCAATTGAGATATTTTGCTAATTTGTAATTGATGAAGTTATGGGTACTACCAGAATCAATAAACATGTTTACCTTTTTATTTTTGGTGTATCCTTGTATCTTGAGGGTTTTTTTAGTACTGATGCCAACCAATACATGACAAGATATCATTAGAGTAGTCTCTTTTTGATCTAGATCTTTTGATGGTTCCAATTCTTGATCTTCTTCCTCTTCACAATCAATGTAGAATAATTTATTCTCACGACATTTATGCCCTTTATAGTACTTGTTGTCACAATTGAAACATAGTCCCTTTGCTCTTCTTTCATCCATTTGTTGAGGTTACAACCTTATCGGTTGAGTGAGGTTAGGAGAGGGAACATTGTGATCTCTATAGTTGTTAGTGGCTACCCTTATAATAGCCATATTTTTTTTCCACTTTCCTTGCCACACCAAAAGCTTGCTCTAGGGATTTAGGTTTGAAGAGATGCACTTCATGTTGAATGTTCACCTTTAAAGTGCCCATAAGGATACCTAACAAATTATCCTATGGAATGTTCTTTACCCTGAGACTAAGCTTTTGGAATTGTTGAATGTGCTATGTAATTGGACCTTTTGCCGAAGATTTATCAATTGACTAAAGAATGTATTACTCTTAATATCCCCATAATGTGTTAATAATTCCTCTGTAAAAATGGACCAAGAGATAACAAAATCATTTTTTCTTTCGCAAATCCATTGATACCAAACATTTTGATCTTTTTCTAAATACAAGCATGCAATAGTTACCTTTTAAAAGCTTGGCACTTGGTGTAGATCAAATAATTGATCCATTTGGGATATCCATGTTATAGGATGTTTACCATCAAACGTCCTCATATTGATATTCATAAAATTAGTGTTGACAGGTCTGAATGGACTATCAAGTAGGTGAGGTAGAATGTCTGATGGTAGGTCCCAATTAGACCTACTCTCCTTTGGTGTAGTGTTTCAACCAATATGTGGGTTTAGTTTCCACTAAGAATTAACATAATGAAAAAGGTAAAGACAAAGAATTTTCCCCTAAATATTCCTAATTAATTCTAAACCTACTCTAAAACAAAAACAAACTAATCAACGACTATTATTTCTAACCTATCCCGCAGGAAAAAAACTAATAGATGAGCATCGTTTAAAATGATATTTTGACAGCAAAAATAGTTCATGGCATCCAAGGATATGTTAAAACAAAAATATTTCAGATATCATCTCAATTTGTTGCAAAGGAGACCTGTAACATCATCCTTGTACTCATTAGAAATCACAACAACAAAAGAATTCTAAATACTAAGCACATAAATAGTTCATATGGTCAACACCCAGAAAACTTAAACGACAAACACATGTGTAGAGTAATCCCACAAGCATTTGAAAACAATTATGAATTCAAAACGCCTTCTTCTCTTGATATATTTAGAAGTGAGAGTATTATCAGCATATACAACATGCAAAAGTCCATTATTACATCCAACGAGCCCTCTTTTATAAGACAAGAGAAACTCCTCAACTATTGTGATTGTTCATTTCGTTTCTTTTTGTTTTCTCAATTTACATTTCAAATTTATTTTACATTTTCGACAGTGAACATGTGAGCGTAATAAAAAAGAGTTGAAAATAATCCTTACTGGTTATTCTTTCCCTCGGGAAATTCATAAATGATATTCATTTAA
>JASDQU010688095.1:27101-38249 GCA_032191745.1 Picea mariana
CAATAAACATGTTTACCTTTTTATTTTTGGTGTATCCTTGTATCTTGAGGGTTTTTTTAGTACTGATGCCAACCAATACATGACAAGATATCATTAGAGTAGTCTCTTTTTGATCTAGATCTTTTGATGGTTCCAATTCTTGATCTTCTTCCTCTTCACAATCAATGTAGAATAATTTATTCTCACGACATTTATGCCCTTTATAGTACTTGTTGTCACAATTGAAACATAGTCCCTTTGCTCTTCTTTCATCCATTTGTTGAGGTTACAACCTTATCGGTTGAGTGAGGTTAGGAGAGGGAACATTGTGATCTCTATAGTTGTTAGTGGCTACCCTTATAATAGCCATATTTTTTTTCCACTTTCCTTGCCACACCAAAAGCTTGCTCTAGGGATTTAGGTTTGAAGAGATGCACTTCATGTTGAATGTTCACCTTTAAAGTGCCCATAAGGATACCTAACAAATTATCCTATGGAATGTTCTTTACCCTGAGACTAAGCTTTTGGAATTGTTGAATGTGCTATGTAATTGGACCTTTTGCCGAAGATTTATCAATTGACTAAAGAATGTATTACTCTTAATATCCCCATAATGTGTTAATAATTCCTCTGTAAAAATGGACCAAGAGATAACAAAATCATTTTTTCTTTCGCAAATCCATTGATACCAAACATTTTGATCTTTTTCTAAATACAAGCATGCAATAGTTACCTTTTAAAAGCTTGGCACTTGGTGTAGATCAAATAATTGATCCATTTGGGATATCCATGTTATAGGATGTTTACCATCAAACGTCCTCATATTGATATTCATAAAATTAGTGTTGACAGGTCTGAATGGACTATCAAGTAGGTGAGGTAGAATGTCTGATGGTAGGTCCCAATTAGACCTACTCTCCTTTGGTGTAGTGTTTCAACCAATATGTGGGTTTAGTTTCCACTAAGAATTAACATAATGAAAAAGGTAAAGACAAAGAATTTTCCCCTAAATATTCCTAATTAATTCTAAACCTACTCTAAAACAAAAACAAACTAATCAACGACTATTATTTCTAACCTATCCCGCAGGAAAAAAACTAATAGATGAGCATCGTTTAAAATGATATTTTGACAGCAAAAATAGTTCATGGCATCCAAGGATATGTTAAAACAAAAATATTTCAGATATCATCTCAATTTGTTGCAAAGGAGACCTGTAACATCATCCTTGTACTCATTAGAAATCACAACAACAAAAGAATTCTAAATACTAAGCACATAAATAGTTCATATGGTCAACACCCAGAAAACTTAAACGACAAACACATGTGTAGAGTAATCCCACAAGCATTTGAAAACAATTATGAATTCAAAACGCCTTCTTCTCTTGATATATTTAGAAGTGAGAGTATTATCAGCATATACAACATGCAAAAGTCCATTATTACATCCAACGAGCCCTCTTTTATAAGACAAGAGAAACTCCTCAACTATTGTGATTGTTCATTTCGTTTCTTTTTGTTTTCTCAATTTACATTTCAAATTTATTTTACATTTTCGACAGTGAACATGTGAGCGTAATAAAAAAGAGTTGAAAATAATCCTTACTGGTTATTCTTTCCCTCGGGAAATTCATAAATGATATTCATTTAAAAACATTATTAACTCTGCCCATCAGTGTCTTCTTTTGTTCCTTGATTTATTCTAGGAATTTTTGGTGTTAGCCTTCTAAAGAAGATCATCCCATATTTGTTTTCTCTGTCTCATCCTTCTAATGTTCCCTTGTAGGTCCAATTTCAACTCATGTAGCTCGAGGTGCGACTGTTTGAACATTGCATAACTCGTTTTCCAATTAAATTTGAGCCTAGTTTGTTTTTTGGTCTTTCTAATAATTTCTTCCCTTAATGTGTCAATAGGTCATCTATACCATATTTTTCTTCTCTCTTCTATCTTTCTGATGATCTATCCTAGGCCTGATTTCGTTTCTTGTAGCCCTGGATATGGCCATCTAAATTTTTCACAATCAATTTCCCCCCAAATCCGTGAACTTTTGTTTTCTACGATTTATGAGGATTTCTATTAATGTTTTGGCATGAATTACTCTCCCAAAACATTCTTCGTCTCGATACCTTTCCCATGAAGTGTCATGGACTCGATTCTGACACCTGCAACTAAAGATATGTGTCGTTTTAACAAGCATTTTACTATGTCATGGAAATACTTACAGTAGGCTTGAGTGAACTAAAAGAATGTTCCAAAATAGAAATTAAAGCCATTATGAATTACTTACATTCAAAGTATGAACTACTTACATTCAAAACAAGACATGTCTTGAAAATGTCCTAGTGTTACTAACACATATTTCTTTGGGAAAGCATTCATACGGTATAGGAGTGGGGGCATTAAGGATAACTCTACCAACATGTGCATAGTCTAGCATGTCATAAGCATGGATGTTATGTGACCCACCAAAAGACATGGGAATATTACAGGTAGGTGGTGTAGTGGTAGAGGGAAGAGACAAGGGAGTGCGAGGAGGAGATAGAGAGGGCAATGATTTAGTGGGTATGGAACTTGTGGTGAGTTGATGTAGTGGCATAGGTGTTGTGTGGATACTACTAACATTATAGTCACGAGGAAAATGATTAAGAAATATCAAATAATCCTAAAAATAAAGCCATTTTGTTTTAGTTATGATAGTAAACTAAACTAAAAAATGAATACAATAAATTAATCAAATTTAAAGTGAATGCATACTTCATATCGTTTGATTTTTTTTATCAAAATGTTGCACGTAAACACAACATCCTTTGATTCAAAGTCAAAGGATAAAAGAAAATATTTTTTGGTCTTTTTATAACCTTTTTAATAGTGGCTCATGTGTTTGAGTCGTCAAACAAGTCATCTTTAATAATCTGATTCATTATCACCCACATCAATGCAATCCTACCAACAGACATGTAAAGTTGATTATAAAATAAAATAAATTATAAAAATTTAAAGAGCTCTAAGATATTACGGGTGATTGTATCGGTTGCTCACATCCCTTCCCATTATCATCGTACCACAATATTAAAATCCATGTTAATTACATTGAAATAAGAAATGTGATTTTAAAGAGGATATGTTACTAGTGTTTTACCTATATGATCAATATGTAAGTGGACACCTCTAAGAATATTATACCTATGAGAATCTTATCATGTTTAGGTTTTCTAACTTGAAGCTTCATATGAATTGCATAGACAAACTTGGACTTTAAATAAGTGATATAATTGATTTTCTAAGTTTACTCTTTTCCCTATGGTTGAATAATATACATTTCCTCAAACACAATATTTTCCTTGTCTATGCCAACTCCTCTCATAACAATTGAGATTGATAAATAACTTAATCCATTTTTGTTAATCCAAGAAAAGGAATCCATAACTAAAATGAAGAGGTAGGGAAAATGAGACATCCATCTCTTCATTGTCTACTTGTAAGGACTACATACATGGAGATTGCATTAGTATGTTCTCCACAAACCATCTAGACTTGGAACTAGCCATTAATGAGCATCAAGACTTTTTTTAATGATTCTATGTGTTAAAATCAAGAGATTAGTTCATAGATTTCAAGAATCTATATGTGGATCTGTCATCCATAAAGGCAGAGGCAGTTGGAATGGAGTAAAGAAAATTAATAAAGTTTGAATCAAGACATGAAAGAAAACACTAATCAAGGGGTTACATTTCTTTATAAGTGTAAGATAAAATCAAATTATTTGATTTATCGTATAAACCTTGAAGTAGAAAAGTTTTTGCTAGTTTTTGTTAGAAAGATATATTCATAGTTTTTGTTAGAAAGATATATTCATTGTTTATATAAATATTTAAAATATAGAATGGTGAGGATTATAGATTTAAATTCTAAAGGTATTGAAAGTTTCATCATCATCTTTTGAAATCGCAATCAGATTAACTAAGAAACCATTAATGTCTAGGAAAATCCATTTATTTCATTACCCTATATAATCAACTAATCAACTCATATTAATTGAATTTGGAGGAAAGCACTCAAGTAAATGAAAAATCACTTAACAAATGAATATTAATAACTATCCATAATGTAATATTAATTGAATTTGGAGGAAAGCACTCAAGTAAATGAAAAATCACTTAACAAATGAATATTAATAATTATCCATAATGTAACTTGTGGTGGTCATGATGGGAAAAATCATGTCAAACTCCAAGCACACTATCAAGCCCTTTGAAATTTTGGATTTTACACTCTAAAATTGCATTTTGTTTTCTTTAAGA
Organism: Picea mariana; assembly: GCA_032191745.1. NCBI lineage: Eukaryota > Viridiplantae > Streptophyta > Pinopsida > Pinales > Pinaceae > Picea > Picea mariana. Next base: position 31,385 of record JASDQU010688095.1, read on the forward strand.
CAACCCCTAATGACAACCCACCTTTCTATATTTCATTTTTTTAATATAAAAAAGGTTGCATCTCAATTTATTTGATCCCTCTCGATGCATGATATATCTAGAGCTAATATGGATCTATGATGGTAGACAACTGAGTTGGAATAAATCCATCTTGAGTGATGAATCATCTCCAATTTCTTTTCACCCTTCTCTTATAGACTAATGTGCAATGAATGGTAGTTAAATTGTTGGAATGTTAGGAATTTAGTTTTCCTCTACATTAGCTATTTATTTCTTTTCATTGTATAGAGGGGAGATGAGAGAACTTCTTTGATTTAAGTTGGCCCTCATTTTTTTAATGTAATAGATTAATAGATTGTATGGAGAATTAATAAATGGTCTATATTTTACTTTTCCCACTTTTTTGTGCTTATTATAGACCTAAAATGTGAATTGGGATTTTATTCGATAGTGATTTGATGTAGTATTGTTGTGATAAAGTAATCTTAGAACATGTTCTAGCGGAATTTCTCCCAACACCTTCAATTTAAAAATTGATTGCTAGCACCAAAAAAATTGAGTTCTTCAAGTGGTTTAATATTTAATATTATAATACCATAGGATTGGTATTTATTGGAAATAAGAGTGTTGAATTTTCTATATTTGGTTATAGGTGCTCCCTTTAGGAGATAGAATATGTTTTTCATGAAAATCAAGAAGATGCAAAGACGCATGCACACTGAGTTTTGGTTGTTTGGAAAGAAAAGGGACTTTAATAGCGTGGAAGTTTTACTCAAGAATTTTGTTATGACACTTCACCTCCACAAACCCTAAATATTCATATGGAAATGAAATTGACATCTAACCATAAAAAAAATCACTCACTAATTGGTGGGTCCCATGTTACTACACTAAGCTCAAGATGGGTCACATGGATAGCTCCATTACTACTTTTATCTTCTTGCTAGCTCAGAGGTTGTAGGGGGTGTCTCTTCCATTACCCTAGTGCTTCTATAGCCCTATCCTTTTTCCTCTGTAGGTGAGCTCAGGTTGGGTATGACTATTGTTATCGTTCCCTCTCAAGGTGGGATTGTGTTGGGGTATGTGATCTAGATTTATGAGGGAACAAAATGAAACACAAAAATATGACAAAAACATAGAGATACAGTAATACTCAATTTCTATTAAAGAATAAAATATGCAGAGACTATAAAAATATAGAGTGAAATGAACTCACTAGAATGGTGGCAACTTATCTCTAAGAAGAGATGTGATGGTTATGCTCATTCTCAAGAAGATGATTACAATGAGGCCAAAAAGGCCTTTTGACATAAAGAATCAATGAGAAAAATCCTAAACATCCAAAACCCTAACCCTAGAATATGGAATGCCAAAAGGTTTGTAGGCCTCGATGTGGGTATTTGATACATCAACTTCCTAGGGACGTTACTTTTGCATACTATCTATGTTTGGGGTGCTAAGTAGCGCATAAGAAAGGTCTAGTAGAGAATTACACATTCCAAAAATCCCATACTATAGCCTTTAGATATTGATAGGCATTTTTGTGCGAAAAAATTGTCGTTTAGGGCCTCAAAACAACCCCAGAAGTTTGGGACCCGAAAAACGTAGAAAATTGCCAAGATGGAAAACTGTATTTTGAGCCAGTGGAATAGCGGGGTGGCCAATGATGTCCACATGGATAAATCCTACCCCCTTAGGAAGCAATGGTCCCCATTGCGCCAAGTTCCCGTGGGATATGGGGAAGATTTTGTTGAATTTGAACCTTGTTGAGTTGCTTTCCTTGTTGTAGAAGTTGTCTTGCTTGTACTTAGAATTAGCCTATTGAAGGATTTCATGAACTTGTTTTTGGAGGGGTTGGATCTGTTCAACCAATATGGTTTCATTATCTACCTTGGTTTGAGTGTGGGAGGGCTTTGTTGGTGAAGATGTAGCATGAAGAGCTATATCAATGGGGGCTAATGGTTGTAACCCCAAGCACACCTGAAAAGGGTTGTGGCCAATAGAGTTATGAAAGGGATTTGTTATAGATTTTCTTGACTTGGAAGTGTGGAGAAACCCCTACATGTGAATCAAATATATCTTTGTGCTCCTATATAATCTTGTCAACATGCTTGTGTTGGATAGAAATGTCTTGGGCCGAGGTTGTAGTGGTCACAGTGACCTTATGTTCACCTTCTGACCGGATAATGAAGATGATAAAAATTTTGGTATGAGAGATTACTTTGTGGCATTGTTTTTCCAATATTAAGAAAATGGTTATAGTCGGAACTACCCCTGGTACCCTATAGAGATGACCCCCTAGAGTAACAATGACACTATGGGGTCGAGACTGATAAACAATGTGACGTTTCCACATATATGGTTGTCCTAAAATAACATCACGAACTTCTAGTGGGGAAACATCACACAATACCTCATCCTTTAAGGGATTGATGCCATAGGATAGGAAACACTATTGACTGACATGAAGATATCATCCATGGTAAATCCACTCGATGTTGTATGGTTGCGGGTGTGGTGTTGTTGGAAAATACAATTGCTTGATGACCTTTGCTAAGATTAGGTTCTTTTGGATTGCACTAACAAAAATGAAATGTAGTGGGGTCCCCTTCACCCACAATCGTGAATGGAATAAGCGCTTCCCCTCCTCAAGCACCTCTGGTTGTTCTAGTTGGATTATTTTGGTCACGATGGTAGAAGTGGGTTCTCTATTGATGATTTGTTTCTTTTTTTGTGTTCTGAATCAAATTCCAAGTCCATGTTTGGCTCTCTTTCTTTGAGTGCGGACACTAATGATTGTTTTGAGAAACATTCATTGATGTTGCGCAAGGGGATTTTGTGGAACTCACACCACTTTTTAGTGTCCTTCTTCGTCTTTCTGTTACCCTTATTTTTATGTGGCTTGGAAATGTTATCTTGAGGTTGGATATTCTATGAGTTAGGGATGCCTTTACCATACTTCTATTATTGCATATTTTCATACCCAAACTCCTGCTTATTTCGCTACTTCAATTTCTCCTCAATTTTGGTAGCATATCGATAAGCGTCTCCTAGTGACAAGATGTCTAGAAACTCCATTTCTATTTGTATGTACCTATGTATACCCCCACGGTATTTTAGAACCATATGTTGCTCAGAATATCTAACACCTATCTTGGTGCACAAGGTATGGAAGGTATTTATGAACTCTGACATTGTTTGGTCCCTCTCTAGATGCAGCTTGGTCCATCTCGTGTACTAGTCGTCATAGTTTCCAACATGGTAATATTGTTCCTTAACGACATCCATAAAAGATTCCCAAGTGGGTTTGACCTCAAACATTGCAGACTCCTCTGTGTATTTTTTCTCACAGTAAGTCTCCCACCAATTTTTGACATGGGGAACAACCTTAAGGATGCAAAGATGATATTTTACCTATCAGAGAAATTTTGGACAAAGAAATAACCTTCTAGTATATTTAACCATTTTCCAAACAATTCGCATCTATTTGAACTTAAAATATGAGAATATCAAAATTTAATTATACCTTGAAAGGGGCAGTGCCTCCAAAGTATCAACTTGATGAAGACATGTCTGCTATTGTTGACAGCCGTCGAAGGATTTGGGAAAATTTTTCCATCATATCATCCCTCTATCGCGTGAGGGATTCCTCTAGCAACAACTTAAAATGATCTCTTGTTCCCTCGTCTCTCTTTTCTTCTACCATGGGAATTCATCGGGGTCAATGAGGATGGTCTTTCAAAGGCTCAAGTAGTTTGAGTCCCAACTCCTTATACCATGAACTCATCAGGGACATGCATAGAGAAACAAATAAAGAGTAGACTTCTCTAATACTAGTGATCTAGATTTATGAGGGAATGAAATGAAATACATAAATATGACATAAACATAGAGATACAATAATACTCAATTTATATTAAAGAATGAAATCTGCAGAGACTATAAAAATATAGAGTGAAATGAACTTGTTAGATTGGTGGCAACTTATCTTTGAGAAGAGATGTGATGACTATGCTCATTCACAATAAAATGATTAAAATGAGGCCGAAAAAGGCCTTTTAACATAAATCATCAATGAGAAAAACCCTAAACATCCAAAACCCTAACCCAAGAAGATTAAATGCCAAAAGGTTTGTGCACCTCGATGTGGTTAGTTGACACATTAACTTCCCAGGGATGTTACTTTTGCATATGATATTTGTTTGGGGAACTCGATAGCTCATAAGAAAGGTATGGTTGAGAAGTATACATTTCAAATTACCTAGTCCAAATATTTTACTAACCTAGGCTCTTTTGTGTCAAAAAAGTGTTGTTTAGGTCCTCAAAACGACCTCGAAAGTCCAAGGACCGAAAAAAACATAGAAAACTTCCAAGATGGAAAATTGTATTTTGAGCCAGTGGAATAGGTGGGCGGACACTGATGTCCATCTGGATTAGTATTACTGATGGATTATGGTGGACACATAGGGTAATAAAATTTTTTTTGAGTTCATAACACACACACACACACACACACACACACACACATATATATTTCATTATAATATATATCAATATATATTGTATTATTATATTTAATATATTATTTATCTTGCTACATGTGTATTTAGTAACACATGAGTAATAATGTTCTCCATGCTTCTTGGGTAAGGAACTTGTAAACAATCCCTTTCACCTTGGAGGCTTAGTGTTGGTTATGGATCACCAAGAGGGCTTGCCTTTTTTTTTTTTTATCTTTGTGTGGATAATTTGCATCAACAGTGCTTGTCGAATCCAATGCATTGGTTCAATGAATAAAATGTACTATTCTATCCACTTATTTTCTAATTGAAGTGTCATTTCATGCAAGAAGTGAGATGGAAAATGAGTAGTTTATCAGGTTCGCCTAAAAATTTGCTATGGGTCATTTGTGGGGTGGTTGACATTATACACTTAGTTAAAAAATGAGTGGTAATGATGGAACTTCTAAATAAACCATTTTCCATTCTACTTGGAGTCTTAGGGTCTATTGTGAATCCCTAATATGCATCACCTTTTCAATGTGATCTCTACCTAGGATCCAATGTGTATCAACTACAGAGCATTGAACGATATTACACTAAAAAATTGGTATCCTCTGCTCAGGATCGATGACTTTTTAGATCAGTTGTAGCACACAAAGTATTTCACCAAGATTGATCTGAAATCTAGATACCACCAGGTATGCATCAAGGAAGAAGAAACCCGAAAGATTTCCTTTAAGACAAGGAAATGTTTGTATGAATGGTTGGTCGTGCCATTTGGTTTATGTAATGCATTAGCTACAGTTATGAGAATGATGAATGATGTATTACGCCCATATCTAGATTCATTATCATATTCTATTTGGATGATATATTGGTTTATAATGCTACCTGGAAGGAGCACATCTCACATCTCATGCAGGTGTTAAAGACTTTGAAGAAGAACCATATTCTAGATAACCTCAAGAAATGTGATTTTTCTCAGTAGTCTTTGGTGTATTTAGGGTATGTGATTGGTGGGGTGGAGATCAAGATAGATCCCAAAAATATTGAGGCTATCATGAATGGAAAGTTCCTACAAATTTCACTGAAGTTAGGAGTTTTTTTGTGGTAACATAGTACTTGTGAAAGTTCATAGATTCATTTTTAGGAGTAGTTGCACCACTTCAGTACACCATAATAAGAATTGGTAACAGTTTCTTATGGGGAAAGAATCAACATAAGGTTTTTGATGAGTTGAAAAGAAATATCAGTCAAGCACCATTTCTCACATTACCAAACTTGCAAAATCCTTTCGAAGAAGAGACATATACAAGTGGGTATGCCATGGGAGAAATTTTGATGCAAGGAGGATGGCCTTTATGCTATCATTATGAAATATTTCATGGGGTAGTTCTCAACTATGCTACCTATGACAAGGAACTCTATTCATTGGTCAAGATGTTAAGACATGGAATAACTATATGATGGGAAAGGAGACCATCATCCACATAGATCACCAACCACTACAGTATTTGTAGGCCCAAAGTAAGCTACAACAAACTAGACATTACAAGTGGATGAGGTTTTTACAACAATTTCATCTAGACATCAAGTATAAGAAGGGCAATGCAAACAAGTTGGCATACATGCTTTCAATACCACTCACATCCAAAATTACAGCTTTGGCAACTTGGATGCACATGAATCCTTTTACCCATGATGCATATAGAGAGGCACACACATATGATGCAGACTTCAAGGAGGTGTTTCAACAGCTACAAGGATAAACGCACATAGAAGAAGGTGATGGAGATGTTGACCATCATTTCCAGAATGGGTTACTCTACAAGCTTGAAAATTTGTTTCCCTAAATGTGAAGACCTATATCTTATCAAAGAGGTTCACACCTCCAAGGTTGCAGAACATTTTGATGTTGGGAAGATAGTTTCCAACTTACAGAGGTATGTGTATTGGCCCATAATGCAAGAATATGTAGCAGGATATATTAAATGATGTATACTTTGTTGTACCAACAAGCCTAGTAATAGGAAGCAAGGTCTATACGATCCCTTATCTCTACCCACTCGACCTTGGGAAAGAATTTCCATGGATTTTTTGGGAGGTTTACCAACAACTAGGAAGGGACATGAATATATATTTTTGGTAGTTGACAAGTTCAACAAGACGTGCATTCTAATTCCTTGTACAAAGACCATAAAAGGACAAGAAGAAACAAACATGTTCTTTGAACAGGTTTGGGTACACTTTGGGATACCAAGGAGCATCATCTCAGACAAGGATACCAAATTTCTTAGTACATTTTGGACTACATTGTGGGATAACATGAACAATAAGTTGAAGAGATCTACAACATTCCATCC